>JAABOM020058663.1:0-13660 GCA_011800125.2 Solanum clarkiae
ATGTGTTCACCCAAAAAGATCTTAACTTGAGACAAAGAAGGTGGTTAGAGCTCCTTAAATATTATGATATGAGTGTGTATTATCACCCCGACAAAGCTAATATTATGGATAATGCTCTAAGTAGGGTGTGTATGGGTAGTCTAGCTCGTGTTGATGAGGATGGAAAAGAGGTGGCTAGAGAGGTTCACCGGTTAGCTAGATTGAGGGTTAGGTTGGGTGAAGTTCACAATGGTGTTGTAGTGGTTATTGATGGTTCTAAATCTTCCTTGATTGAAGAGGTAAAGGCAAAACAAGATCTTGACCCCACCTTGCTAGAGTTGAAGGCCTTGGTGAGAGATGGTAAAGTGGAGATTTCTCCCCAGGGGAGATGGTGCCCTTAGGTACCAAGGTAGATTGTGTGTGCAAAATGTGGATGATTTGAGAGAACTGATCTTAAGGGAGGCCCATAATTCATCCTATTCCATTCACCCCAGTTCTACAAAGATGTATAGAGACTTGAAGAAGATGTATTGGTGGAGTGGTACGAAGAGGGACATTGCCAAGTTCATACCCGGATGTCACAATTGCCAACAAGTAAAGGCCGAACATCAAAGGACGGGTGGCCTACCCCAAGATATAAAGATTTATACTTGGAAGTAGAAAGAGATCAACATGGATTTTGTGCTGGGTTGCCTAAGACTAGGAAACATTTTGACTCTATTTGGGTTGTTATAGATAGAATGACAAAGTCAGCTCACTTCTTACCGGACAAAACCACTTATGGTGCCAAAGATTATGCTAAGTTGTATCTACATGAGTTGGTTAGATTGCATGGGTTGCCCTTTGTCTACCATTTCGGATCGTGGTGCTCAATTCACTTCTCACTTTTGGAGGTCCTTCCAAAGAGGCCTTGGTACCAAGGTTAAGCTTAGCATAGCTTTCCATCATTCAATGGATGGTCAAGCCGAGAGGACTATCCAAACTCTTGAGGATATGCTTAGAGCTTATGTTTTGGAGTTTAAGGGTAGTTGGGATGAACATCTTCCACTCATTGAGTTCTCTTACAACAATAGCTACCACTCAAGCATTGGTATGGCTCCCTTTGAAGCTCTTTATAGTAGGCATTGTAGATCCCCGGTTGGGTGGTTTGAAGTGAGGGAATTGGCTTTTCTAGGTCCGAATGTGGTCGTGGAAGCCTTGGAGAAGGTGAGATTGATAAGGGAGAGATTGAAAATAACCTAAAATAGACAAAAGTCCTACTCCGGTAAAAGGAGAAGAGATTTTGAGTTTAAGGTTGGTGATTGGACTTACTTGAAAGCCTCACCTACGAAGGGTGTGGTTCTATTTAGAAAAAAGGGGAAATTAAATCCAAGGTTTGTGGGTCTTTATAGATTTTTGAGGAGGGTTGGTAAGGTTGCATACATGTTGGAGATGAATATGGTTCATTCGGTCTTTCATGTATTCATGTTGAGAAAGTGTGTGGGTTACTCAAGTGCTGTAGTGCCCTTAGATATTGTGGGTGTTGTAGAAGATAATTTGACTTATGAGGATGTCCTGGTGGAGATTTTGGATAGATAAGTGAAGAGGTTGAGAAACAAAAATGTAGCTTCCGTCAAAGTCCTTCAGAGGTACCAACAAGTTGAAAGTGTTACATGGGAAGCCGGGGCGGACATGAGAAAGCAATATCCATATCTCTTCTACTCTACTCAAGCTAAAGGTACTAAATTAAGTCCCCTATATGATTTCAAGTCTTAAATTTCATCCCTTATATCATTTTGAATGCATTCATGTTCATGGCAAGAAGTTTATGGTGATTTTTGACACTCATGTTGAGACTTTTTTTGAAAATGATGTTTAAATACATTTATTGTATCCATGTCGGGCTGAAATATTCATGATTACTTCTCTTATGCACGTTTCTTTGACATTCGGGGACGAATATTTTCGGGGGGAGATATTGAAACTCCCCAAAGTGTGCTTCAAAAATGCCCATAATCGTAACTTCCATATATCTCAAAATCCGTGCGTGATATCAAAACTCTGACTTCATATTCTCGATCAGGCGGTAAAATTGAGTGGGAGATGGGTATAACCTAGATTTTAGAGGACCCGTAGTAAAAAATAATTTCTGCTAATTTTCACAAAAATAGTGTCTATCCGCGCCCAGGCCACGACGCGCCTGGGGCGCGGATCAATGTTATTTTACCCTTCGCGATGGGTCCACATCGTGGACTAGACGTAGACCAGTATTAGTTTTTCTTTAATATTTTCTGTGTCGGCCAAGGGCATTAGGGTCATAGCCCCAAGCCCATTTATGCGTGAAAATACACATACTTTGCCATTTTTCAACTCTATATCACTCAAGACCCTCTCAAAAACCTTTCCAAGACTTAACCAAATATTTCATTCAAATTTCAAGGATTTCAAGATTAACTTTGGAACTCAAGGATTCTCTTCAAGCTCTAAGTTCTCTTCAAGCTCATCTCAAGAAAACCCAAGTTTGAGGTATGTGGGTTTCATCCATTGAGTCCTTTAACCCATGGAGCCTAATCTTACTTTTTATGAAAATTGTATGTTTTCAAGTTGTATCATCTATGGGTATCTCTTATTGTGGGTTGTGGTTATAAATTATGTTGAGGTTTTATGAAATGTTGATTGATTATGCATTATGCATGTCTATCTATTTCAAGCATGTACCGTGAATTGGTTTTGTCTATTGAGACTATACATGTTTTGAGCTATGAAACTTTGATCTATTATGAGGTTTGATGATGGATTTCAAGGTATCATACATGAGGTTGGTGGGTTGATTTGTATTGAGTTTTCTCATATTATTTCACTCTTGAATTGCATGATTTTGAACAAGCACTATGCACCCACCAAGGTTTGATAAAGTGTCTTGACAAGGATTCTGAAGTTATTGATGATCTATTACATGATTCACAAGTTAAGTGACTTTATGATGATGAAGGGCTTGCATATATGCATTGAATTCATTAAAAGTATTTATGATGTTACAATTACACATACCTTATTGGGAGTGACATGCCCAATCACCTTGTTGAGGGCATGACATACCTCAATCACCTTGTTGGGGGTTGACATGCCCAATCACCTAGTTGAGGGGTGACATGCACAATCACTTAGTTGAGGGGTGATGTAGCTCAATCACCTTGTTGGGGGAGGGAGGGATGCCCCAATCACCTTGTTGAGGGATGACATACCTCAATTACCTTACAAGGGGGTGACATGCCTTGGATTCCAAGTAGTAGTTTGCTTGGTCTATGTTGATTATGATCTCTTCCCAAAGTGATATGTATTATGCAAGTTATTATGATTTACAAGCATATTTTACTTCAAGCATTGATCATGCATGCCATATTGATATTATACTTATAGATTGCTTATGATTATACATTTTGAGTATATTGGCTTATGTCTTGCTGCATTGCATCCTACATACTTACTACATTCAAACGTACCAACAAATACTCTATGCATATATGATATTACTATGTAGATACCGAAGCACCTTTCGATCATCCTCCACATGGCTAGTTTGGTACTTCAGAAGATAAGCTTTGATGAATCCTCAAGTCTGAGGACACTATCTATGCTACTCTTACTATTTGATATTTCTTTATGTTAAACAATTGCTGCTATGAGGTTGAGACCGAAAAGTGTCTTAGCCTCTGCTCTATTCCATGTTAGAGGTATTGTTGGATAATTGATGTACTTATGTTATGAGCTTGACTCTTTTATGCTTTTATAAATATCAAGATTTTTCTTAGTCCCACTTCCCTTATTTACATATCTTGTGTTGTTTATTTTGCTTCCACGACGAAGGATATATGAATGACATGCTAAGAGGTTTGTTTGGAGTTTCTTCGGGTTTCTATTCATTGTATCACGTCTAGGCCCTAGGCTTAGATCGTGACACGCAGGTAGTGGTGGCGTCGTGTTTGTTATGTTGTTCCAGTCTGAACAAAGGCAGAGGCTTCTTATGTTGTGATTACAGGTATAGTTCCAATTTTCCATCATTCATCTTTAGTATTGTTTGACCCTAGGTCCACCTACTTGTATGTATGGGTTATTTTGCTAATGATATCGATGTTATGTCTAAGCCTTTTGGTGTGCCTATTCGTCTTTCTATACTGGTGGGTGAATCATTAGTAGTGGATAGGATATATCGGGGTTGTATAGCGGTAATCTTAAATAGGGAGATCCAGGACAATTTGATCCTCCTAGACAAGTTAGACTTTAATGTTATTTTGGGAATGGATTGATTGTCCTCTTATCATGTTATCCTTGATTGTTACGCTAAGACTATGACCTTAGCGTATCCGGGTTTACCTCAATTAGGATGGACAAGTGCTCCTAGCTTTTATCTTAAAGGGGTAATTTCCTATGCTCATGCACATCCTATGATGAAGCATGGGTGTTCATCTTATTTGGCTCATGTAAATATTTCTAAGGAGTCATCTTCTTTAGAGATCACAAGGGTAATGAGGGAGTTTATGGATGTGTTTCCTACTAACTTACCAGGTGTTCCCCCAGACCACAATATTGATTTTGCCACTTGGAGCTGAGCACTAAGCCTATATTCATTTCCCCTTATCGGATAGCTCCCATAGAATTAAAGGAATTGAAGGAACAATTAGAAGATTTGTTGAAGAAGGGATTTATTCGGCCTAGTGTGTTGCCTTAGGGTGCACCGATATTGTTCGTGAAGAAGAAGGATGGTACTATGAGAATGTGTATTGACTATCATCAGTTGAACAAAGTGACCATTAAGAACAAGTATCTTTTGTCTAGTATTGATGACTTGTTTGATCTGCTTTAGGGTGCCTCAGTGTTCTCCAAAATTGATTTAAGGTCGGGATATCACCAATTGAGGGTTCTGAAGTCAGACATCCCAAAGACTGCTTTCAAAACACGGTATGAGCACTATGAGTTTGTAGTTATGTCATTTGGATTGACTAATGCCCCCGCCACTTTTGTGGAATTGATGAATCAAGTGTAGACCCTACCTAGATTTCTTTGTGCTTGTACTCATTGACGACATCTTGATATATTCCAAGAGTGAGGTAGACTATGTCTATCACTTGAGGACTATGCTCCAGAGATTGCGTAAGGAGAAGTTATATGCTAAATTCTACAAATGCAAATTTTGGCCTGAGGCTGTAACTTTTTTGGGTCATGTGATGACTAAGGATGGTATTATGGTCGATCCAGCTAAGGTTTCAGCAGTTCGTGATTGGGTGAGACCCACCTCAGTGACTGAGATTCAGAGTTTCATTAGGCTAGCAGGTTATTACTGTTGATTTGTTTAGGAATTTTCCTCTATCGTAACTCCTTTGACCAGACTAACTCAGAAAGGAGTTGCATTTCAATGGACCGATGAATGTGAGGTGAGCTTCCAAAGGCTCAAGGATTTATTGACTTCAGCACCTATTCTAGCATTGCTCGAAGAAGGTGTAGCCTTTGTTGTTTATTACGATACTTTTGGTGTTGATTTAGATGGAGTATTGATGTAAAAGGGAAGAGTCATAGCGTATGCTTCACGGCTACTAAAGGCCTATAAGCGAAACTACCCTACTCATGATTTGGAGTTAGTCGTTATAGTGTTTATTTTGAAATTATGGAGGCATTATCTCTTTGGGGTGCATTGTGAGATCGTCACAAACCATTGTAGCCATAAGTATATTTTCTTTCAGCTTAATTTGAACATGAGGTAGCGTAGGTGGTTGAAATTGCTAAAAGATTATGATATCTCTATTCTTTATCACCCTAGCAACACTAATGTAATGGTTGATGCTTTAAATCGGAAGGCTTCTAGCATAGGTAGTTGGAATTTTTTAAGGCAAAGGAGAGGCCTTTGGCTTTGGAGGTTCAGTCTTTGGCCAGAAAGTTGATCAGACTTAACATCTTCCCATCTCATAGTGTGTTGGCCTTCGTTAAGGCTAGGTGTCTATATTGATGGATCAAATTCATGCTCACCAATTTGATGATGATAAATTATATGTGATTCGGAACAAGTGTTGAAAAGTGAAGCTAAGTCAGTTTTCTTGATTCTGTGGGAGTGTTAAGGATTGATGGGTGCATTTGTGTGCCTAAGATAGGTGATTGGGTTTGCTTGATCTTGGAGCAGGCTTATTGTGCTAAGTATTCCATTCACCCGGGTGTGGCAAAAATATTTCATAACCTAAAGCAATATTATTGGTGATGTGGGATGAAACGGAACATTGTAGAGTTTGTGTCTAAGTGCTTGAATTACTAGTAGATTAAGTCTGAGCATCAAAAGTCAGGAGGTTAGATGTATAGGATGTCTATTCCCGAGTGGAAGTGTGAGCATATTATTATGAATTTTGTGACTAAATTACCCATTACACTAGGTAAGTTTGACTCAGTTTGGGTGATTGCAGACCAGTTGATCAAATCATCTCACTTCATTTTGGTGGCCACAACGCGCAATAACTATCCAAGATCTATATACGTGAGATTGTTAGATTACACGGGGTGCCAATCTCTATTGTGTCAGATCAAGGTTCGGTGTTCACCTCCTATTTTTTGGAAGGTATTGCAATATGATTTGGGTACTCGATTAGACATAAGCTCAGCATTTTCATCCCTAGATCGATGGTCAGTCAAGCGGAATATTTGTGTGATTGATTTACGTGCCCGATGGGATAAATAGTTGGCCTTAGTGAAGTTTGCTTATAATAATAGTATCACTCCAGCATTCAGATGGCACCATTTGAGATATTGTATGGACGTAGGTATTGATTGCCTATTGGGTGGTTTGACAGTCATTATTGATACATTGGGCACTGATTTGCTCAGAGATGTTATGGAGTGGGTGCGCCTAATTCAGAATTGACTGTTGACAACCTAGAGTCGTCAAAAGAGCTATGCTGATAGGAGAGTTCGCCTTTTGGAATTTATGGTAGGCGATCATGTGTAGTTGAAGATATCACCCGTGAAGGGTATGATGAGATTCGAAAATAAGGGCAAGATTAGCTCGAGGCTTATCGGCTCGTTTGAGATTATGAGAAAAGTAGGTAAGGTGGCTTATGAGTTGGCTTTGCCACCTAGATTGTCAGTTGTCCATTCAGTATTCCATGTCTCCATGTTTCAAAAATACATACCAAATGAATCCTATATTATTTCTTATGTTATCATAGAGTTGGGTCCAAATTTGACTTATGAGGAGGAGCCAATAGTCATTCTAGATAGATAGCTTTGTAGACTCAGGAATAAGGAGATCGCTTCAGTTAAGGTTCAGTGGCGTCATCCGCATATTGAGTAGGTGACTTGGGAAACAGAGTTCGACATGTGTGCTAAATACCTGTATCTCTTCGAAGCATCAGGTACCTTTTTTTTTTTTACCTTATATTCAAGGATGGACATGATTTTTAGTAGTGGATAATGTAATAACCCTAATAAAAGATAAAAAGTTAGTACACTAGGTCTTGTCTCCCATTTATAAAGGATCCTACACGAGGTCTTGTCTCCCATTAATAAAGGATAGTATATTAGGTCTTGTCTTCCATTTATAAAAGATAGTACACTATGTATTATCTCTCACTTATAAAAGTTGAACTATTTGGGCAAAAACATCTTAGCCTTATAACAAAGCAGAGAGAGATTAAATCTGCAAAGCTTTGTCTTTTAATCATTCCAACAAACAAAAAGAAATGATTTATGCTTCTCTTTCTTCACTAATGTGCACATTAGATATGATATAAAATAACAATAGTATATACATAATATGTCCTTATGACATTTATATTTCGTTCATGTTAGAAGATTGTCGTTTTGGGAGTTGAATTTAAGAATTATCTACTCGATAGAACTGTTCGAGTGCGATTCCGATATTAAGGTAGGTTTGACTATCCTTCTTCGAGATTGAGATTGAGTTATTAAATATTCTTATGTCATTCCAACAAACAAAAAGAAACGATTTATGCTTCTCTTTCTTCACTAATGTGCATATTAGATACGATATAAAATAACAATAGTATATACATAATATGTCCTTATGACGTTTATATTTCGTTCATGTTAGAAGATTGTTGTTTTAGAGTTGAATTTAAGAATTATCCACTCGATAGAACTGTTCGAGTGCGGTTCCGATATTAAGATAGGTTTGACTATCCTTCTTCGAGATTGGGATTGAGTTATTAAATATTCTTGTGTTATATCTATGGGATGGGATCGTATTATGTGTTGGGTTGGTTGAAAATTCTTATTGTGAAGCTAGTGTGACGGCTTTAATTGTCTATATGTTTGCTTCGATACAAACATGTGTTAATTGTCATATATGAAATGCATAACATCCATTCATATCACATTTTGTGTGAAAGATGATATGCGTTAGCTGTGAAATTCATGACGGATATCTATGTCAGTCAATTCGTAGTTGGTGTATTAGTAGCAACATACACCTTTCCAATGTCATCAGAAAAAAAATATATCATTTAACAAAACATCAATCCCATGCCATTATAACTATTTAAAGTGACAAGTTTATGTTACTAATCTAATATTTAAGTTGTTTCTATTGCACAGAAGTTGCTTATCCACTCCCCTTTCACGAAAATGTCCTTTAAAATAAAATGAATTGTTTGACTAGAATTATTTATATGCACTTAGATAGTTGGACTCATTATTTCAACATAATGAAATGATACATAGATATGTTACTTGCAATATTAAAACCCAATGTTACCACGTTTGTGTATGTTTATTAATTTACTCTACTTTTATTAATATACTAGATAAGTATGGCTCATGCTATCATATAATCTTAATAAAAACTTAAAATCACACGGCTATCAAATATATTCTTCATATATGCATGTGATATGAAATAATTATGTTCTTTAGCATTTACATATGCTGGAGTACTAATTACTAATAAACTAGAATAGATGTAGTAATTGATGGATTTTTTATGTTGTGATCAATTTCTTCTACACCATTTTTAATCAAAATCATATATTACATTTAAATTGAAAATAAAATATCAATATTAGAATAATTTACAAAATCAAGATTACAAAAGTATTTTAGTATAACAATCAACTAAAAAAACATTCTAAGATAAAAACATAAACACTAAGTTAAAGCAATGGTTAGAAGCCTATTCTTCAATTTTCTAATTTAACTACCTATAACTTCCATGTTCTTTTGTTGGACCTTGGGGCCAGTTCAAAGTAAGAAAATTGTTCAAGGAACTAGAGACAATAAAATCACCAGAATCGTTAAACATCAGGAAGATAATGAGCAACAAGAGTCCAGGAAGGGACATTCCAAATTGAAACGATGGACAAACCACAAGGAAACTTGTATTGATGCTACATCATCTCCCTTGAATATGAAATACAACAATATACACAAGGGCAGTGGCACTGCATTAGCTAACCAAGAAGAAGCTTTAAAGATTAAGAATGTACTGACAAACTGGACCAAATGTTTACTCAGGGGAGCCGCTTCCAAATTAATGGGGTCGCACACATTTTTTCTAAATTTATAGTTAACTGTTGTAATGTACTTATATGACAATCACAGTTAGGTAAATAGACTGCAAGTTTAGATATGTAAAGAGCAAACAATATCTATTTATTTATCTGATGAACATTATACTTCCATTGTACTACTACTTTATCTAGTAGAGCACCTAATTAAGATAATCAAAACAGACAATTCTCAAGATCCGCATATGTTTATGAATTTTGTGAATAAAATTTATAAAATTAAGTTCATTTTTTAAATAGGCAATACTTTCACTGTATTCATTGGGAGATAATGAAAAGTGGATTTAGTGTTGCCATTAGTTAACTTTCAGTTTGATGTTTATTGTGTCAGTAGCTTATCATATTTCATATATCAAAAAGTTTTGTCTTCCTGTAACATTTTAAAGTATGACTTTATAATAAGTACTCTATAAACGAAAATTCATAATTATTTTTTTTGACAATGAACAATGTTATTTTTAGCTATTCTTCACAAGGTAAGGAATAGGGATAAGGTTGCGGAAACACTAACCTCTTTAGAATCTAGTGAAATTATAGTGGGAATGTTGTTTTTAGTTATCCTTCAATAATAATGCAGAACAAAATGATTTTTGGTCAAAGGATAAAGAGAAACAAATTAATAACTTGGAAAGCCAATACTTTATACCTCTAAAGTTGTTAAAGGTGTCTGTGTCAATCTTCAATGCTTAAACCAAGAGAAACGATCTGGCAAAAAGTACATACCTAAAGCCCTGTTGCCCAATTAAGAAAAGAACAAGAGATTTATGTAAGGTAAACGTTATATTTAACATCAACTCGTAAGTGTCTATTATCAATTATAAATGAAGTATAAATAAAATCACATCTAACAAAATAGTAATTGAAAAATTACATAAACGTCATCTTCTTAAAGCTTGTTTGGGTTAGTTTAAAAACTTATCAAACCTGCTTATAAGCTCTTTTTAGCTTATAAAAATATTTGACAATTTTCAAATCAACTTAAAATAAGTTAAAAGTTAAAAGCAGCAACCCCTCCCAACTTTTTTATTTTTTAGCTTAAAAGTTTTAGCTTGACCAAAAAAATTACCTATTTACCTCAAATATTTTTTTATATTTCCAAAAATATCCTTACCTACTTAAACACTTCTATTTATATCAAATTAACCTTCTAATATTGAAATATGAATGTATGTTTATTTATATATATTGTCCTTATTTCACTATTTTTAATAAATAATTTATGGTAGTAAGATAAATACGTGAATGATAAATAAATATTTTTATTCATAAATGTAATTAAAAAAATATCTTAAATTCTTTATGAAATAAGAAGTGACATACATGACATTAAAAAGAATAAGCATTATTGATTGGTTAAATATTGAAAGTTTATTGAGAGTGTTGACACCCAATTTTTACCCTCCACGGTGTCAAATTATTCACGGGTCTTTATTTTTATATTATAACATTTTAAATAATTATTTATTAAAAAAAATTAATTAAATTTTTCAAGTGTACGCGCCCCTAACATTAATTCCCAACCGCCCCCTTTTCCCTCTTCTTCTTCATTTCACATTCTCCCCAAAACCCTAACCAGCCGCCCCCAACCCTCAACAAACCCTAAAGCCGCACCGCCCAACCCCTTCTTCTCCACTTCCCCAAACGTTCCCACCGCCCAAACCCTTCGCCGATTCCCAACGTCGTTCACTTCCCCACGTTTCCCCTTTCCCATACTTCGTCCCTTTCCCAGACCCGATACCCTTTTCCCTTTTTAAAACAAAAATCAGTAGCGGAGAGAAGGGAGGCTGAAAAAACCAAACCCTACAGCCCCGTCGCCGCCACAGCGTCTTCCTCGCAGCGTCTCCCCTCGCCGTTTAGCCTCCCCGTCGTCGTCGCCCTGCCCCTCTTGTTTCTGTTTCGAGCCGAAACCAACCAACATCGTTGGTCTCTGACAAATGACGCTCGACCCATATCGCACAAACAACGTTGGTGCTCCACCATCCCCACTGTCAGACGCACCTCACACGTGCTTAAAACAATTCCAAACCCATACTCCCTGTCAGTTTTGACCGTCCCCAAATTTCTTTAAATTTAAACAATTTAGACCGGGTGAAGGAGGGGCGATTCCAGCAAAAATCTAGGTTTTAGAAAGTTCGTTCAATTCGTGAAAAATTTGGGAAATTTGAGGAGTTCGACTTCGAGAAATTTAGTCAGGCCTCTGTTTTTGGTGCGGTTTCGTCTTCGTCAAGCTCATCGTTGTCCTATTTTGCCATCCCGCAAAAGGTAATATCCCAATCTCACTTTACTTTGGAGTTTACATACTATGACCGAAAATGATGGGTGAAGTTGTATCGAAGTATTTTGTTTGCATTCAGTTTGTTGATTAGAAATCCCTATCGATAAGGGCTAATGTTGTGATGATGTGTTAGTTGCTGTTAAAATCATATCCAGAATCATAGGTCGTGTTCGTCGTTTTGTTTATATCTGTTAGATTATGTGCGTTCGAACAAAATTGTTATGCTATGACGTCCGATACTATGATGCTCATGTTGATGTTTATTGAGTTGATTCATGCAATTGTGGAAATAGGATTGATGTTGTTCTGCTTAAAATTTTTTTCAAACTCTTTTTCTAATTAGGTAATGCTTCAGAACAGTCAGTCTTCCTCATTATTGTGTGTCACATATGAGATGCTAAGCTATCTCAAATCTTGCAAGAACTTGATAATGAACACCATTTGTTAATCCATTATTTCAGTTTAAACTCTCGCATGGGTGTTTGTTCTATTCTCTTATTTTGCTAATACTCTTCAGCCTCTTTGAAGGCCAATAACTAAGATCAGTTTTCATTGGAATGGTTCGAATGCTATCTTTTTTTTTTCTTTCTTCCTGGGACCCTGTTTCATTAGATTAAACTGAGGTTTCAACCCCTTTTTTACTCAACTGATGGTTAGTTTCTATAAGTTCCTTTGCCTGTGGCTCAAGTTTAATTCAAAATGAATGCGGAGGTCCTAGTCTTTTCTTAAAACAAGTTGAATAAAGAGTTGAATAGTGTTATATTGAAATATTGTTGTCATGCCAAACGAGTTTATTGCTACTGTCGTAATCTTAAACCGCTATGTGGGTATTGTAATACTGTCAATTTGAAGTGTCATCCTAAATTGCTATCCTGCTCCAGGTTTTCTTCTTGTTCTGGGTCCATTCTGAAGGTCATGAATGTCTTAAGCAGTGATACGGAAGTGGTGTTGTCTCCCTTTTGTTGTTCGCGTTCGGTAGTTTGTTGAGTGAATTAATGATTGTTCTGTTAAGAGGCTGTCTATGCCCCACTTTTAGTTATTGCAATTTTTTGCTTCTTGTTATCCTGTCAGAAAATTAAGGCAAAGTGCTTAGCAACCGCTGCTTGTAGAAACTGATCCTCATATGAGAACTCTGTCGCCAACCTGTTTTGCTTTTGTTTTTTTAGCTTGGTTCTTCTTGTAGTTTGATGATTGCGCTCAGAATAATACACATGCTTTGTTATATTATGAATTGTTGAAGATGTTATATGAGTGCTTAAGTATAAAATTCAGACATGGGATTCTTCTTGGTAGATATCTAAACTTTTTTTTTTTGAAATGATGTGTGTGCTAATGGTATGTTGATACAAGTTAATAATATGTTTGCTGTAATTTTATGTGTTAATGATATAAGCTAGTCCTGAAAAAAATAAAATATGCTTTAGTTATTCTCAAAGGTTATTTATTTTTACGCTTGTGTCTTCTTTAACCTTGCCCAGATATATCTTTGAATTCTTCACTAATCCCAATTATCATTTGTTTGCATGAATGCTCCGAGTCCATTTGGGACTCCCCAATCTTGCATTTCTGGGCCATGGAGGCCCAAACTTATCCCTCACCGAGTCGGCCCAATTCTTAGGAGAAAGAAGCCACTATACAAGTTCCAGAAAGCAAGTATACACGGCAAAGGCCCAAAGTTGCAATGGAATTCAAAGTGGGATAAAGGCCCACTTCAATTCTCTTCTTATTTATTTATTTATTTATTTATTTATTATTATTATTATTATTGTTATTATTTTTGTTTATGTATCTCTATTTGAATACTAACATTTTCTATTGGTTTCATCCTAATTAGATTCCCCGGTACGTCAAAACATTAACATTATGC
>JAABOM020058664.1:0-13658 GCA_011800125.2 Solanum clarkiae
AGACCACAATAATTATATACACAGAAAATATCATAGCTTTACTCAATGACTATCAATCGCTATTAAGAGTCTCTCTATTAGATAGAACAAACCATAACCTACCTCGAACCAAAGAACCAAAGTCATCAAGCAAGCTAATCCACCAATGCTTTTCCTTTCTTTGATGCTTTAAAAATATGTTTCGAATATATCAAACATATGTAATATTCATCAACAGATGAGTGCCCACATCATTATATATCTAGTAGATCCAAAAGTTCATCAAATTCTATAATTAATTCCCTAAGTCTCAAACCTAGAGTTAAATCTTAATTCCTCCAAAATAACATAATTCTTATATTATTTATATAATCTAATATATCTAATACTTAACAACCTATCTTAATATACTAAAGTTTGATTTACAAGATGATATTTAGAAGAACAAAATTAAAAATGAAAATTAACTAAAACTAATTGTGGCCAGAGAACAAATTATAAATCTCAAATAAACTATACCCACTGATATGTTCACAATTGTAATAATTTCCTAAAGGATAATACCATACAAATACACTGTGAAGATCATTCAAGAGTGATTGTAGAATCTAACTAATAATCTATATTCCCCAATATTATTACTATAAAATTCATTAATTATTGTCAATATTCCTTAACATTCTACATGTCCACCAAGTATTTACATTGTCACCTTCACAACCAATGTACTAAACTATAAGATTGTACACCAACTAACTGATAGAAAATTCTCACCTGCAATTTTAGGCTCTCCATTTCTTGTTGTCCTTGGTTCATGCCGCACAGGTATCTTGCTAAACCTCTTCTTTTTCTTTTTATTTTATTTTTGTTTTAACCTAATTATGTACTAAAAGTGAAAATAATCCTACTACTTATTTTAATTAATATAGGATAAGTGGTGTAGAATTTTAACCAAATTATCCCTTTAACCCATTAACTAATTCAATCATCTAAAGTTACCCTTAAGCTAGATAACAAAAGTTATCAAATGGTCCAAAAAGTGCCTTTAAAATTTATAAGATAAATCTTTTAACACTCTATTTCTCAAAATGACTTGAGGGTCGTTACAAAGTTGGTCAATACAATTGTAGGTTGTTCTGTAAGCAGCGGCCACCATGGTCATCTACTGGAGTTTGGATAGGATGTTGTCACCATCTATGTTCCATTCATAGATACTGTTGGCATTGTAGTTATTTTACATAACTTTAGGCTTTTCTTCTAAGGCACCATTAGGATGCGTAGCCCTAGGGTAATATTATTTTTGTGGTCTTCTCCAGTTGGAATACTCAGACCTAATAGGAGCAACTTCAAGAGGGACCTCCTTTTCAGAGTCCTGGTCTGAAGCAAATTCTTCGAAGATCCGAATCAACCGAGAGGATGTTTCTTTGCAAGGGGTATATAGAGCTAAGGTTTTTTCTATTTCTGAGATTTGACGTTAAAGGTCAAAAAGAGAAGGGAGTCCTTTAGATGATTTATGAAATTGAAGTTCTTTAACGATTGTCCTAGGGATCTCGTAGGGCTTGAAGAGAGGTACTGAGGAGGTAGAAGCCTTGGAAGGTTTGAAAGAAGTATTTAAGATAGGCATGGAAAATCTTGACACTAGAAATTCCCCAAGGGCATGCATATACTTGTTTGTATAATTATTTTGTTCAATAATATTTTTGATATCATTTCCACTAACAGCTTCAATTTCAGCTTTCCTTTTAAAAGGTGCTGCTACTATAGAGCTATCAACAAAATACATTGTAAACCCTTATGATGGAGGAAATTCAAAAGTTATTTTCCCTCCGATAAGGGTTCTTCATACTTTTGAAGTATTTATTGATTTTGAAAAAGGGTATTCTAAATGGTGGTAATCTGCATAAGCTTCAAACCACTCAAAGAAATGAATTTTTTTTTTAGACAGAGTTAAAAAAATCATAACAAATTTCTTGAAAATCGTTTCTCTCATTATTTTGAAAATTATTGAAGAACCAAGTCCTTTTCAAAATATTTTCGAATGATTAAAACTGTCATCTAAGGGTTTTTTGTCAATTTGAAAAGCTTGTGTTAAAACATCCAGTTTCGCACCTAAAGAAGAATAGGTAGGGGATTTTGTCGGATCATCATTGATTGTAGGGGTTTTTATCGGGTAGCTGATCTGAGGGATCTTACAATCAAAATCAACAGTTTTAATCTTAATACAGTTTTGCACCTAAAGAAGAATAGGTAGGGGATTTTGACGGGTCATCATTGATTGTAGTGGTTTCTATCGGGTAGCTGGTCTGAGGGATCTTGCAATCAAAATGAACGGTTTCAATCTTAGTAGGAAATGAATAAAACTGAGTGTCTCGCTACTTCAGATGGGATAGACGAGGAGGTGGAGACCTTTTGGCTAAGGGATCTTTGAGAAGAAGTTAAGACAGTTCTACTAGAAAACTGGTGGATCTGTGAGACAGTAGTATGAGTTGGCTCCTCGGCCTGGGTTGCATCTTGCAACAACTAGTTCTGAGGTAAAGAAACTTGATTCTAAGAGATAGACTTGGGCACAAATAGATGAGATCGCTGGAGATCTATTTTGAAAAGAATAGTTTTGCCTTTATAACTACTTCTCATAGCACCGGTATTAAAGGCTGAACTATGGCCTTGTATTGGACTCTATAAATAATTACTACAAGGAGAGACCTAGATTTGGTGTTGTAATTGGAAGTTTTGACGTTCTGAGTCAAGGAATCTAAGATCTTCATATCCTTGAGAGATACGATGAAATTTGGGGAGCAATCAAAATAGATTGGACCACTACAGAGACTGGTTTCCACCATTCCTAGGAGAAAGTCATTAAAATCCAAAAACTTCGAGTCCCTAAGACAAAGAAGAAGAGAAGTATCTAGACCTTCTCTAGAAAGAGGCTTAGCAGTAATTTGGACAAGTCCAAAGTGGAGATAATTGTATTTTCATCTATATTTTTTCATGGACTTGGGGTTGAGAAGTTTGATATCCTCATGATCTAACTCAAGAGGGATTGTTTGTTCGATGGTGGAAATATGGTAGTCACTTGTTAATAGCCACCTAGATGATTTGTAAATGGTAAACTGGGGATGTTTTGGGATCTTCCAGTCATCAATGGATTGCTGCAAATCAGAGAAATTGATCTCTTCTTTGAGCTTGGAATTGGGTGAAATGGAGGAAGTTGGGGTTGAACCAGAGGGAGTTTTAGAGGAGGAGGAAAAGGAACTAAATAAAGTCATAATGAGATCTACAAAAACTTAATTAGTTAAGCAAACAACAATAATGACTTAAATGTTCCCTGTCCTTGGATCAAGAGACCAATAGGTTCCATAAAGAAAATTATTCAAGTTCTTAACTCAATATTATACGGAAGAGTCATATATGATAGTTAAGTTAATAAACTTAAGTTTATACATAAAGGCTAGATCTATTTCATTTTTAGAAGTTCTATAATTAGATGATCCAAAGGATATAAATAACCATCTGTAAGTCAACTAAGTCTTTAATGGCATTACAACTGGTTCTTAGGGATACCTCCTACAGTGTAGATCTGGGTAGATTACAGTACCATCTGCATAAAGGTCTTCTTAAAATAAAATGGATCCTACCAATTTGTATAAGTTAATTCATCTTTTAAAGAATAGATCTGATAGTACCGTATAGTACCAAGTTAAAAACAAGAATAGTAATCCTTAGCAGTGAGACACTCGATTTCTTCATTTCCTACTAAAATTGAAACTAATGATTTTGATTGCAAGATCCCTTAAACCAGCTACTCAGTAGAAACCCCTACAATCAATGATGACCCATCAAAATCCCCTACCTATTCATTTTTGGGTGTGGAACTGGATGTTTTGCCACAAGATTTTCAAATTGACAAAGAAAACCTTAGACGAGAATTTTACTCATCCAAAATTATTTTGAAAAGAACTTGGTTCTTCAATAATTTTCAAAATAATGATAGAAAAGATTTTCAAGAAATATACTATGATTTGTTGAACTCTATCCAAAAACAGAAACATCTTCTCAGTTGATTGGGGTCTTGGAAGAAGTTGCTTCAGACTAGGACTTTGAAAAGGAGGTCCCTCTTGAATTTGCTCCTATCAGGTTTGAGTATTCCAATCGGAGAAGACACAAACATTGTAATACCCTAGGGATACCGATCCTGATGTTGCCTTAGAAGAAAAGCATGAAGTTATACAAAATAACTACAATGCCAATAGTATCTACAAATGGAACATAGATGGTTGCTCCAAATACAACATCCTATCCAAACTCCAATAGATGACTATGGTGGCTATTGCTTACAGAACGGTTCATAACTGTACTGACCAACTTACTACCCATGTCCTTGTTGCAGGATTCACAAGCCAGCATAAAGGGTGGTGGGATAGCCATCTTAGCGATGAGGATAAACATAACATTTTCTGGAGTGTCTGGGTAGACTTATTGGGAATCCAATCCTTAGAGATAGGCAAACCATTCTTGAATTGACAAATACATTGGTTTATACTATCATCAAGACTTTCATAAGAAGTCCAGGTATCTTTAGAGAACGTTCCTCTGAGAATTGAACAATCTTAAATGCAAAACTCTATCTGACTTTAGGTAGTATAAGGATTCCTTTCCCACAAGGATTTATGAAAAGCTTGATGGAAATTTTTTATATTGGAAGAAAAATTTCTAGATGAACTGCCTAAATCCCTTAGAGATTTGGTCAAAGAATAACTCCAAAATCAGTATTCTGGTTATATCATCCCCTATGACCAGATCACCTATGTCAGCTTACGAGCTTGATCCAACAAGTTGCCCTTAAAATCTGTTGGCAAGATAAGATTTTGAGACAATTAGAAAAGGATAGAGCCTAGACCCATCAAGATCTAGGAACTTTCTTAGAACAATTCGGCCTCCCCCTTTGGAGGAAGAAAGCCCACAAAAGACTTGCTCTTAAGAAAGAAACTCTTACCTCCAAACCCCATGTTTCTGAAAAAAAACAAATCCTCCCTCCAAAATACAAAAATAGCACCTCACTCCCCCTACTCCCAAAAATGGCAAATGCTATAGGTGTAACAAGCTTGGTCATATTGCCAAATACTGTAAGCTTTCAAAAAAGATTGAGACTATTAATCTTGACAATTCCATTCTCAACCAAATCAAACATTTGTTGTTAGATGACAACGACTATTCGAATGATGCGCGGTATGAACTTGATCAAACTTTTTTAAATCGAAAATGATGACTTAAAAGTATCTAGACCTTATCTAGAAAGAGGTTTAGCGACAATATGGATAAGTCCAAAATGAAGATAACTGTATTTTTGTCTATGTATTTCTATAGACTTGGGTAAAGAAGTTTGATATTCTCATGACCTGACTCAAGAGGGATTGTTTGTTCAATGGTGAAAATATGATAGTCACTTGTTAATGGCCACCTAGAAGATTTACGGCTGCCGCCTAACTTATTATATTGCATTTATACTTTGATTAGCATTTGCATTTAATATTATCCTTTTTGCTTCCTATCCTTCTGGCCCATACTCTACCCCTATTATTTTAGGGGGAGGTGGAGACCCTTTGGCTAAGGGATCTTTGAAAAGAAATTGAGACAGTTCCACTAGAAAACTGTTGGATCTGTGAGACGGTAGTATTAACTGGCTTCTCAGCCTGGGTTGCATCCTGCAACAATCAGTTCTGAGGTAAAGAAACTTGATTCCAAGAGATAGGCTTGGGCACAGATAGAAGAGATCACTGGAGATCTATTTTGAAAAGAATAGTTTCGCCTTTATAACTACTTCTCATAGCACCGGTATTACAGGCTGAACTCATGGCCTTGTATTGGACCCTATAGATAACTGTTACGAGGAAAAACCCTGATTTGGTGTTGTAATTGGAATTTTTGACATTCAGAGTCAAAGAATCTAAGATGTTCATATCCTTGAGAGATACAGTGAAATTTGGGAACTAATCAAAATAGATTAGACCACTACAGAGATTGCTTTCCACCATTCTTAGGAGAGAGACATTAAAATCTAAAATTCTTGAGTCCCTAAGATAAAGTAGAAGAGAAGTATCTAGACCTTCTCTAAAAAGATGCTTAGCGGCAATCTGGACAAGTCCAAAGTGAAGATAATTGTATTTTCATCTATATTTTTCTATAGACTTGGGGTTGAGAAGTTTGATATCCTCATGATATGACTCAAGAGGGATTGTTCGTTCAGTGGTGGAAATATGATAGTCATTTTTTAATATCCACCTAGAATATTTGTAAAAGATAGATTGGGATGTTTTGGGATCTTTCAGTCATCAATGGATTGCAACAGATCAGAGAAATTGATCTCTTCTTTGAGATTGGAATTGGGTGACATGGAAGAAGATGGGGTTGAAGAAGAGGGAGTTTTAAAGGAGGAGGACAAGGAACTAAAGAAAGACATGATGAGATCTGAAAAAAATAATTAGTTAAACAAACAACAATAAAGACTTAAATGCTCTCTGTCCTTGGATCAAGAAACCAATAGGTTCCATAAAGAAAATTATTCAAGTTCTGAAACTGGATGTTTTGGGTGTGGAACTGGATGTTTTGCCACAAGATTTTCAAATTGACAAAGAAAACCTTAGAAGAGAGTTTTGCTCATCCAAAAGTATTTTGAAAAGAACTTGGTTCTTCAATAATTTTTAAAATAATGATAGAAAAGATTTTCAAGAAATTTATTATGATTTGTTGAACTCTATCCAAAAACAGAAACATTCTCTCAGTTGATTGGGGTCTTGGAAGAAGTTGCTTCAGACTAGGACTCTGAAAAGGAGGTCCCTCTTGAATTTGCTCCTATCAGGTTTGAGTATTCCAATTGGAGAAAACCACAAACATTGCAATACCCTAAGGCTACCAATCCTGATGTTGCCTTAGAAGAAAAGCATGAAGTTGTACAAAATAACTACAACGCCAATAGTATCTATGAATGGAACATAGATGGTTGCTCCAAATACAACATCCTATCCAAACTCCAATAGATGACTATGATGGCCATTGCTTATAGAACAACTCATAACTGTACTGACCAATTTACTTCCCATGTCCTTGTTGCAGGATTCACAAGCCAGCGTAAAGGGTGGTGGGATACCCATCTTAGCGATGAGGATAAACATAACATTTTCCAGAGTATCTGGGTGACTTATTAGGAAATCCAATCCTTAGAGATAGGCAATCCATTCCTGACTCGACAAATACATTAGTTTATACTATCATCACGACTTTCATAAGAAGTCCAGGTATCTTTAGAGAATGTTCCTATGAGATATTGAACAATCTTAAATGCAAAACTCTATTTGACTTCAGGTGGTATAAGGATTCCTTTCTCACAAGGATTTATGAAAAGCTTGATAGAAATCTTCTATATTGGAAAGAAAAATTTCTAGATGGACTGCCTAAATCCCTTAGAGATTTGGTCAAAGAATAACTCCAAAATCAGTATTCTGGTTATATCATCACCTATGACCAGATCACCTATGTCAGCTTACGAGCTTGATCCAACAAGTTGCCCTTAAAATTTGTTGGCAAGATAAGATTTTGAAACAATTAGCCAAGGATAGAGCCTAGACCCGTCGAGATCTAGGAACTTTCTTTGAACAATTCGGCCTCCCCCTTTGCAGTCAGAAAGCCCGCAAAAGACTTGCTCCTAAGAAAGAAACTCTTACCTCCAAACCCCATGTTCTAAAAAAAAATAAATCTTCCCTCCAAAATACAAAAATAGCACCAAAAAGCTCACTCCCCCTACTCTCAAAAATGGCAAATGCTATAGGTGTAACAAGCTTGGTCATATTGCCAAATACTGCAAGCTTTCAAAAAAGATTAAGACCCTTAATATTGACGATTTCATTCTCAACCAAATCAAACATTTGTTGTTAGACGACAACGACTATTCGAATGATGCGCGAGATGAACTTGACCAAACCTTCAACCAAATCGAAAATGATGACTTAGAAGTATCTAGACCTTATCTGGAAAGAGGTTTAGCAACAATATGGATAAGTCCAAAGTGAAGATAACTGTATTTTTGTCTATGTATTTCTATAGACTTAGGTTAATTAGTTTGATATCCTCATGACCTGACTCAAGAGGGATTATTTGTTCAATGGTGGAAATATGATAGTCACTTGTTAACGGCCGCTTAGAAGATTTACGACTGCCTCCTAACTTATTATATTGCATTTATACTTTGATTAGCATTTGCATTTAATATTATCCTTTTTGCTTCCTATCCTTCTGCCTCGTACTCTACCCATATTATTTTAGGGGGAGGTGGAGACCCTTTGGCTAAGGGATCTTTGAAAAGAAATTGAGACAGTTCCACTAGAAAATTGTTGGATCTGTGAAACGGTAGTATTAACTGGCTTCTCAGCCTGGGTTGCATCTTGCAACAACCAGTTCTGAGGTAAAGAAACTTGATTTCAAGAGATAGGCTTGGGCATAGATAGAAGTGATCACTGGAGATCTGTTTTGAAAAGAATAGTTTCGCCTTTATAACTACTTCTCATAGCACTGGTATTACAGGCTGAACTCATGGCCTTATATTGGACCCTATAGATAACTGTTATGAGGAGAGACCCTGATTTGGTGTTGTAATTGGAATTTTTGATGTTCAGAGTCAAAGAATCTAAGATGTTCATATCCTTGAGCGATACAGGGAAATTTGGGAAGCAATCAAAATAGATTAGACCACTACAGAGATTGCTTTCCACCATTCTTAGGAGAGAGACATTAAAATCCAAAATTCTTGAGTCCCTAAGACAAAGTAGAAGAGAAATATCTAGACCTTCTCTAAAAAGAGGCTTAGCGGCAATCTGGACAAGTCCAAAGTGAAGATAATTGTATTTTCATCTATATTTTTCTATAGACTTGGGGTTGAGAAGTTTGATATCCTCATGATATGACTCAAGAGGAATTGTTCTTTTATTGGTGGAAATATGATAGTCATTTTTTAATGGCCACCTAGAAGATTTGTAAAAGATAGACTGGGATGTTTTGGGATCTTTCAGTTGTCAATGGATTGCTACAGATCAGAGAAATTGATCTCTTCCTTGAGCTTGGAATTGGGGTTGAAGAAGAGGGAGTTTTAAAGGAAGAGGACAAGGAACTAAAGAAAGACATGATGAGATCTGCAAAAAATAATTAGTTAAACAAACAATAATAATAACTTAAATGCTCCCTGTCCTTGGATCAAGAAACCAATAGGTTCCATAAAGAAAATTATTCAAGTTCTTAACTCAATATTATACGGAAGAGTTAGATCTCTCTTTGTCTCTCTCTCTCTCCTCTCTCTCTACATATATCTCTAGATAGATAGATTTATTTGGGTAAAAAAAATTGCATTATGTGTTAAAAACGAATTATGCATATAATAGAGATGTATTATACTATGTATAAAAATAAATTTGTATGCAATATAGATGTATTGTAAGTGTTTAAAATGTATCGACTTATTTTGATAAAAAAAATCTAAATTATATATTTAAAGTGAATTATACATGTATTAAGGTTAGTTTATATAGCTATAAATGATAATTAATTTTTAAATATGGTATATTTTGGAATTTTTTCATATTAGTAACTCTAAAGCTCAAATCAAAAATCAAATCAATTCTATTATACTAGCAAAAAAAATTAATCCAACACTAAGAATAACCATAAGAATGAATATTTGTTCTTTAGTTTTACATTGTAATTAAAATACATAATCTGATTTTAATTTTTCTTTAATGTCTACTCATATAATTAATAAGTATTTATTGCACTTATTTCAGCATGATTTAATACTTTCAAGTTATGATATTTTCATTATGACTTATTTTAGCATGATTTAGTACTTTAAAATCGTGATCATCTTCATTATGATTTATTTATTTGTAATATTAATTTTATGTGATCTACTTATTAATTTTTTGTTGAATATTTTTATATCTTCACTAGTATCATATTTTGTGCTTTCCTTTAAAAGAATCTTAGATATTTGTACTTTGATAGGACTAAAGAAATATTTGAACCATAACTTAATTATATGTTTTTATAAATAATTTCTCAAAAAATATGAAAACATGAGAATTTCTAAAAAAAGTCCAAAAATTTGAGAAATTCGAAAAAACCCAAAATTTTGAGAAATCTAAAAGAATTCGACGTTGAAAAGAGTTTTATTGGCTTAGTTTGGTTTGTTTATATTAAAAAATTCGACAGAAATGGTTTAATTTGAAATTTAAAAATTTGAACCAACTCGGTCCATGAACACCTCTAGTTAGGTACTTTGCTAAGATATTATATTCGAAGACACCAAAAAATCTTATTTTCTTTATTTGAAGGCACTATCAACTGTTGCTTGAACCTATTATATTAATTAATGTACTTTACAGTACTAAAAAAAATTATAATTTACTATTTTTTTCAGAGAATTTTCATTTAACAATTATCCTAATATTTAGAGCTTTGAAATTAATTAAAGTTATAGCCATTAAATTTGTACTTATATGTAAGATGTAAGGACTTCTAATATTATTTCACCACTTATTTATTATCAATAGAATCAGAATATTTTCAATGTACAATTTTATCATCCTGTTAGTGTAAGAGAAAACTTATCCTATAAATAAGAAGGCACAGTGAGGAGCTTGGGCTGACTCATGGTCATGCCTGCACCTCTGCTGCTTCTTCTCTCGACACGTAAGCTGCTCAAGCAGGCAACAGGTCGACATGCTTGCTTGAGCAGCTTGAGAGTGTATTCGTAATTTTCTATGGTTCTTCTGTTGTAATTTGTTTGTCTTATTTTAAATGATAAATAATGCTACTAATCATGATAATTATTGACTTAAATATTTTTAAAAAAACATGTTACGTCACAATATAGATAATTTAAAAGAATTAAAATTATATTCAAATTTTAATTAGCTCTCTCAAGCAATACCCAATTGATATAATATTTTACTATCTGCTTTAGCTATTGTTGGACGACATAAGGTGCTGAAGCAGACAATTATTGGACGACATAAGGTTGCATAAGGTGCTGAAGCAGACAATTGTTGGACGACGTGTCTGGTTTAGCTGTTTGCTTGAGTTGTGTACTTATCCTCCCCCTTTATTAGATGTGGCACAATCAAAATATTCTACCGGCTTTGACGTGCCTGCTTCAGCTGCTGAGGCAGATGGCTGTTGGACGACATGTCTGCTTCAGCTGCTTGCTTGAGCTACCTGGTTCTCCTCCTCCTTTATCACATGAGGCCCAATCAAAATATTCTGTTGACTTTCACATGCCTGCTTCAACTACTTAATTATATTCCTTCAATTGCTTATCGTCCTCCTTTATTACATGCGGTCCAATCAAAATATTCCGTCGACTTTGACGTACCTGCTTTAGCTACTTAATTTTATCTTTCTTTAGGTGCTTCAACTATGATTTTATAATATTACCTTAATAAAACATTTGTATCGGGCCTGCGCTGGCCACATGTGATACTTTTATTATTTTTCACTATTTTTTAAAATTTATTATTTTATCTTTTATTTATTTAGTTTCAAGATTCACTTTTGAATTAAAATTTCTTTATATTTAGAATTCACTCTTGATTTTGGGACTATTCTGTATAAATAATTGTATAGAATATAAAGGAAAAAGAAAAAATTCTATTATTTTTCTAATATTGAAAACTTTTAAATTAACTAAAAATTTTGATTATCAAATATTTTCTTAATAAAAGTATGTATTATAGCAAATTAAAAAATAAGAGTAATTAAAATTACGTTGAATCATTAAGTACTCCTTTTTATATTTTGGAGTTTATTTTAAAATTAAATTTTAATCAATTAATTATTTAACTCCTAACTATTCAACTCCAAATTATTACTTTATATATCCAAGTGCCTTTGGAAACCCCTGTAAAAACAAAAGTACAGATTGTCAGCCACGCACAAGATGTATTCTAGGAGGTGAAGGCACACTGTGCAAAGGATGCGGTACACTATTCATATTGAGGTAAAATGCACACTTACAATTCCCAGACAATATACTAGCACACTCTTGGAAGCCTCTTCAAGTGGAACTAAGATAGACTAGTGGCAGACAACCATATTCCCAAAAAGATCAGGGAAACAAGCAAAGGGTCAACAAGTGAGGAACACCGTATATGTCATGCCCCGAGAGGGTACTCTAGACGTGTCCATCACTTGGAGACTATTGTTAATCCTTAAACGAACCACTTGGCCTCATCACATTTATTCACTTAATATTCATAGCAAATCAGCAGAAGACTAAAGATAATGGATGGTGGACATTCTAAGTCTGAAACATCATATAAATAAAATAGGCCAGTATGAAAGAAACTAGCTCAACATAATCTCAAATCAACAATTCAACTCTAGTCTATAAAACCTCTATTACTATCAATTAGTATCAATAACAAAATCATGACTACCTTAACTTAAAACAAAATGCTAGTCTAAAGTTCGACTCTAATAGCTAAATAAAATAGGATCCTCCAAAGTAAGGGAGACTCACCAAATCAGCTGACTGTAAAAGATCCTAGTACCTGTCTCTGCGTCATAAAATGATGCAGTCCAAATCAATGTCAGTAAGTGAAATGTACTAGTATGTAAAATGGCTGAATGAAACAGATGCAGGCAGAATAATATAGAAATAACATCAACTCAGAAGATACTCAATCAAAATTTCAAATGTCTATCTAAAGAAAGAAAAAAGAGTAGACAAATGACCCATCAATACCAATCAAACCTCATCAATCAACTCAATTCAACTTGGTGTACTATCAGTGTAGGACCTATCTGGGAGTTTCTCTTATCTAACAACAATCACTTATGAGCCTGTGATTTTACAACAATCTTGCTGATGTTGCCACATTCATTCTGTACTTGCCGGGTAAAGAATGAATCAGATCCACTAGGGATCTAGTCTCCTCAAGTCCTCTATTGCTTTCAGGAACTTTAACTCAAGAGGGAACCTCAATGTAATGGTTCTAACCTCACCATGCTTGGTAACGTAGTTAATAAGTGTGATTTTGATTCACTCTTATTCATTTTGGTGCTCGATATTCCTTCCAAGACTCAATGCTCATAAAGACTCCTCATCTCAATCAATCATCTAGATTAGCCTCGTGAAGGCTCTCATTATCTCAATTAGTCTTATAGAGACTCTCGTCATCTCATTAACACAACTCAGTTGGGCCTTATCGGCCTATCATGTCAATCATCTCATCAACTTAGTTCTCATTTAATAACTCAAAGACTCAGATCAATCATTAAGAGGAATTCAATTAGACAAAACTCTAGAATTTAGTTATGTATACTCATAGGACCATTAAGATCTATCAACTCATCATCATGCTCACATTATAATCAAAATCAACATACTCAAGTCGAGGCTCTAGACTCCATCCTTGGGTTCACTCATGCATTCTTTTACAAAGTAACATATAGGATTTTAGGAAAATACTTTCCATCAATCTCGGATGGTGCCAAAGATTGACTATTTTTTGGCTTTGGAGTATGATGGAATAAAGCAAGATGGCTTTTTAAACTGTTTGTGCTTCTTTCATTTGTGAAGTAGCAGTTAGTCAATGCAACTTTCAACGCTCCTCATGGGTCATCTGGAAACAGTCGCT
>JAABOM020058665.1:0-13655 GCA_011800125.2 Solanum clarkiae
CGCCGGATAACCGCATTTAGCGGCCATTTCAAGTGCGTAAAACCTTCTTGAAATGGAAATGTGAACCCGAACCCTATTTCTGGATTTTAAAAGATTTTTCTGTTAGGTCTTTTAAAATATTTTTTCGGTTTCCTAATTATCCTTAAAATTAGGTGGTGACTCTGTGTCAATTCGAATTTCAAGAATTAATTTTACTCAAATTAATTGAGTTTGGATTGATTCTCGATCTTCGAAAAATTTTCAAAAAAATTTTTATTTTTAAGAGCCAGTCATTTTTCGGCATAACAGAATGCTATTTTGAGATTATGGCTACTATCACAACCCAAGCCTAGGGCCTAGACGTGAACGGCGAATAGAGAACCTGAAGGAACCCCAAACAAGTCTCTTAGCATATCACATACACATCCTTGGTTACGGAAGCGAAATAAGATAACAAACAAGTAATATAAAACATAAGTAAAGCGGGACTAAGGGAGTCTTTCATAATAGAATAAGCATATTAGGAGTCAAGCTCATTAATACAAACCAACATATTATCTAACGACACTCTACTAGTAGATGGGCTGGGGGCCAAGACATCTCACGGGTTCACCCTCAAAGATAAGTATTCAAAATATACAAGATAAAGTCTTAACATAAACTCGGGTAAGAACGGTGGGAGGACACTAAGAGTATTTTCCTATTGAGATGGGACTCCATTAAGGATCTGTGTTGAGCCCTTTCCTGTTTGTCTTGATGATGGATGAGCTGACACATCTATCCATGAGGAGGTTCTATGGTATCTAGTATTTGTAGATGACATAGTACTGATTGACGAACTCAGACTAAAGTTAATGATAGATTGGAGGTTTAGAGATACGCCTTGGAGTCCAAAGGATTCAAATTGAATAGGACCAAAACAGAATACTTAGAGTACAAATTTAGTGTTCCAAGGGATAAAGCAGACATTGTTGTGAGGCTTTCCACTCAACCTATCCCCAAGAGGGAACACTTTAATTATCTAGGGTCCATCATCCAGAGTAATGGCGATATCGACGATGATGTCAGACATCATATTGGTGCAGCATCGACCAAATGGAGGCTGGCCTTTGGAGTATTGTGTGACAAGAAGATACCACCTAAATTCAAAGGTAAGTTTTGCAGAATGGTGGTTAGACTATCTTTACTATACGGGTTAGAGTGTTGGCCAATAAAAAAGGCACATGTTCAAAAGAAAAGGCACATGTTCAGAAGATGCATATCGCAAAGAAGAGGATGTTGAGATGGATGTGTGGTCATACCAGGAGTGATAAGATTAGGAATGAGATCATTCGGGAGAAGCTTGAGGTGGCTCTTGTGGATGAAAACATGATGGAAGGGAGACTGCATTAGTTTAGACATGTGCAGCAAAAGAGTATCGATGCTCCTATTAGGAGGTGCGAGAGGTTGGTTTTGGGAGTTACATAGAGGAGTAGAGGTAGACCAAATAAGTATTGGGGGGAGTTGATCAGACAAGATATGACGAAACCTGATCTCTCCAAGGACATGACCTTAGATAGAAAGGAGTGGAGGTCGCAAATTAAAGTAGCATATTGATTTTGTTTGTAGGGTTAGGTGGAAGTCTAGCCTTGGGGTATAGTAGGGTAGCAGGAGTAGTCATGTTTATTTTTCATGTATTGTCATTATATGTCGTATATGTGTTAGCTTTCTTGTATTTACATATGTCATGTGCTTTTCATTATTAGTCATTCTTTCTATTTCCTTTCCTTTCCTTTTTGTCATGTCTAGTTTTTTTTTGCTTATCCGTTTTAAGATGAGGGTTCTCAGGAAACAACCTCTCTACTTCTATGTGGTAGTGGTAAGGTCTGCGTACATTCTACCCCTCCCCAGATCCTACTTGTGGGATTTCACTGGGTATGTTGTTGTTGTTGTTGTTGAAAGTCTTACATAAATACGAAGGAAGATAGATATTTTCCTCGGATATGGAAGCTAACTCAAATAATCTGTCTAGCCATGGGGAGGAGGAGGATCAATAGGAGCTTTGGTTCCTGCATGGTGATATCATGTAGGTATAGAATATGCGTTAGTCCTTGGAATGTACTAAGTATAAGGGGTACAATGCTACAAGGATCATAAGCCATATTAATCTAGATATTTAATCATAATCATTAAACACGAGCTCAACATAACATGTATAATCAATTCTTTGTCTAAAACATACATGAGAATAATCATATATGCATAACTTATGTAACACCATATATGACATGAGTAGTTTATCCAAATACCTTGTACTAGAGGATGAGGCATATAACTTAGTTCATAACCCCTACTAGTAGGTAATGGCTAGTACATGAGAGTGGATATATAGCATAGGTCATAACCTCTTCACGTAAGCATAAGACAATGCATAATGTTAAGTCGTACATGATGGTAAGGCACACAACTTAGTTCATAATTCCTTCATGTAGTCATTGGCCTTGTACCAGAGGGTGAGGCATACACCTTATTTCATAACCCCTTCTAGTAGGCTTCACAATTCACATGAGCATAAAACATAGCATAAGAGATCAATAATTCACTTGTAGAACATTGAAACCTTATCATGAATTCAATACTTGCTTGGGAGACCATTACTTATAATAAGAATACTTGTCATAGCTAATATTTTATCAAAATCATATCATAATGCATAATTGGACTTAACCCACTTCATAATTTCCAAAAAAATCTAATGTCATGAATGTAAATATGATGAATGATGTGAGGAAAATATGGGTAGTTAAGATTCAATCTAAAGTCAACATTATAATATAAAATTAAAGCAAATTCATAATTAAATCACCATTTAAAATCATAATACAATCACTAATGCATAAACAAGCCTTGAAAAGGGACATAAAAGTTCAAAATATCATAAACTCAATGTAAATCACCATTTTATAATTTATAGGAAAAGGGACATACATGTTCATAATATCCAAATGTGGTGAAACCAAGTGCGTTGGAAAGCTAATTCAAAGAGCTTTAATTTCATAGGATATGGGCCACCAAGTTCATTTTTTGCTAAGAGATATGCCAATGTAATTCCTTTGAACTTGTGAAAAACTTAGCCAACGGAATTCCTTTGAACTTGGTTTGATGTAGGAGATCCATATAGCCTTAAACAATACACATAGTCTTGAATTTAAGGGTTGAAAGTGAAATTAGCTTGAGCTTGAAGATCTCATACTTAGAATATTTTTGAGCCAAAAGTGAGCCACATGGAAGGGCTCCATGGGTCGTGTGGGGTCACACGGTTTGTGTGTTTGCACGTATGCCCACAGTTGGAGAAATTGTTGATCTCAAGAGAGCCATACGGCTTCCTATATGACCCTTCTGCCTCCCCATGGTCCGTACAAAGGGTCGTGGCGCTAACCTTAGTCAAAATGACTTCCTGCACCAAGAGTAAGACAACACTTAGATTTTTCTTCCAACTTTGAGGGCCATACGGCTGGCCACACAGCTAGTGGCAAGCCACACGGCCCGTGAGCCAGGCCATATCCTATGCCTTGGTTCCAAAAACTCCCAAAACTTAAATTCCATGGCCAAGTGTTGCACCACTGGAGGCCACACGGCTCTTGTGGTCCTCCTTGGGACGACACTTGATACAAATTTTGTCGAAAATAAAATTCTAGTTCCGATGATGTCGTAAAATATTCGGGTCATTACAGCTACTTACTTAAGTATTTGTCTATTTCTCTTCTTTGAGGTTTCTTTTGTTGTTTAGTCAAGTTTCAATGTCTTTTAGTCATGGCCCCATTTTTAGATCATGACTCTAGTAAATTGTTTGGCTCCAAAAAAGAAAAAGAACTTATTATTAATTGATTAACTCTAAATTTTGATTTGACAACCTATCATTAGATTTAAAGATATATCATATTGTAGTTATTTAAAATTTCATAAAAAGAAAATAACATGTAACGTTTTTTCTAAAAAGTTAATTAGATATTATACAATTCAATCAAGAAAAATTAATGAATTGATCATACTATTACTATATATGGGTCAAAATAATTTAAACTGTCAAGGTTAATATTATAGACTACAAGGTAGGTGACTCGTTATCATATCATTATAAACAACAACAACATTACCCCAATGCCTCAAACGCTCCCGCCCATTGCGGGGTAAGGGGGGGTTGGATGTACGTAGCCTGACCCCTATGTTTATCATATCATTATATATACAAATAATAAAATCACTTCAAGATATTTAAACATTGACCTGAAAAAAGTTGAACTAATAATACTCCCTTTTGTTCATATTAAGTGAATCATTACACATATGTCACAGCCTTTAAGAAAATAATTTTTGGATATAAATTAAAAGCTACTTTTCATCAGTATTCTTTCAATTATTCTCATAGAAAATATTAAGTAGATAAGAATCTCATTTAAAAAAGGATAACTATGAAAATAATTTCAACAATTCTTGTGAAATTTGAATAATTTACTTATTTGGACTACGAAAAGAATCCAATAATTCATTGAATATAGACTATAGGGAGCAACAATTTTTTTAAATATTTTATGATAATGATTTTCTTGCTAAGATGTTTTTTTATTGGTTTTTAATATTTGTAAATTTAATTTAATTTTGATGTCTAATCAAATCTAAATGTATGTTAACAAATTTTTACCTTATATTTTCAAAGTTGATATTTTCTAATATTTTATTCATTAAACAATTTAAAAAATCTTTTTCTTTTTTGCAATTTTAATTTATTTTATTGATAATTATTCTTTATAAAAAAAGAGTTAGAATTTTAACAATTAAAACTGATTCTAATAGTTTTGTTATTTTTGTTGCATTTGTTTATGTTCATTCTAATATTTTTAACACAAATCTATTAATTTATTTTTTCACATAGGCAAATAATTATACATCAATATTTAATTAGTCATTGATTTTAATCATTAAATCCATCATTGTATAACTAAAAAAAAATGGTTTTAATTTTTTTTTTATATAACCTTAACCCCTAAGTAAAGGGAGTGACAAAATAACTTTTAAATTTGAGGGGAAAAATTCAAATGGGTTAAAACCTAAAAAGAAATGTCTCCCTTTTCTAAAATATCTTTTTTCCTTTTTCTACAGCCATCACAACCATATCTGGCCAAACTCCAAACCTTGACACTTTCTGATCAGCACACCATCTCTCTCTCTCACTGTGGCAAACTCCATTGACACAGAATAAAAGCTTAACCTCTTGCATCCCTTTTTGAGAGACACATCACCTGAAACAACCACAAACCCCTTTACCTTTATTTCTCCAACTCCACCAGCAACCACCAAAAAACCCTACCTCTCGCTATACCAGCGAACAATAACTACAACCACACCACAACCATCAGATCTCCCTCAAACCACCACCGTCACTCAACCCTTCATCTTTGCTTGTGTTCTGCCAATAATTAACGGGTGATTGTCAGCTACAATCATCACATCACTCTCTTCTCCATTGGAACAACACGAAAGAGCCACCAAAAGCCCAATCGACTACATCTAATCCCATTAAAAAACCAGCAACAAGCAAGCTTCACATCTTCTGTAAACATGATCCCACTCTCTCTGTCACTATTCTTATCAATCTTTATAGGTACCCAGAATTCCTTCAAAGAAGATATTCGAAAGTAACTTGAATATTTATTTGACAACTATCAACTATTTTTCAACGGTAAGATTTGTCTAAAAATTTAAAGTATAATATTTTTTTATTATACCAACTGCGTGTTTTTTTATATGACAAGAAAAAAAGTTACTTGCGAGATCGTTCATTTTTTTTTACTTGTATGTTATCTATTTGACTATAAAAATTATGATTCACATTTCTAGAAGAAATTTCACTTTATCTGAAAATCAATGTTTGACTGTGAGAATTAATAAACTAATTGGAAGTTATGTTTTGAATGTGGAAAACAACTAAATATTGCTTGTTTTTTAAATCACTTTCTTTTAAAAAAATACTGTATAAAAATATTAATATTATTCTACATATTAAAATTGTACAGTCAATTTCTACAAATATTAACATTATTGGCCCCTATATATATATAGGGTATCGTAGTTGATATATAAATGTGAACTTATACACGCTTGTCTGTATTTTCTTTTTTCTTCTATAAATATACACGATTGTTCTCAAATGTACTCACTCTAACTTGAGATTCACATACTCATTCAAGAAGAAATTTATATATCGTATCTCTCATTTTGATAATCATAGAATGAAAGGGTTCTCAAATATAAAAAAAAGTACAAAGAAGTTCAGAAAAGTTAAGCATTACGAGAAGATTATACGGTTCTCAAAAATGTAGAAGTTTTATGTGAGAATGCAACAAATAATCTTTCTTTGCTGCTTTGTGGAATTGAATTTGCTATATTTTTTTTTAATTGTAGGTATTCTATATAAACTTCTTATTGAATGATTGTGTGAATGAGAATCCATCTAATATTTATTACACTGGAAACTCCGTTCTCTTAAAATTGTGAGAGTGTAGCTAATCACATACTTCAACTAATGGAAAGTTTATTCTTCTGAAGCAGATATCGGTACCATGTAAATTGAATATTGCTATGCGATTGCTCATCAATGACTATTGATGGTTTGATTTGTTATGATTATAACCAAATAATTATGCTCGCTTTTTGAAAGAAAAAATTTTGAATTACTCTGCGCTACATTCCCTCTGTACAAGGATGATTTATAGTGTGCCGGAGGGTAGCTGCTCTGCATGCATTTAGAATGTCATTTGTTTTCCTTATAACGTTTGAGTATCTATCAACATAGCAAATTTTGTCTGTAGTTCCTTAGTTTGGTTGAAAATAGTTAGTAATTCATTACCTAAACTAGTTGCTCTCCAAATTCCAATTATGGTTCATATATTTTTCACTGCTTCTTCATGGAATGGTAAACCTGAACTCTGTTTATAATCATATCTTAAGTGCAATAACAATAAGTTTCAGGACAAGAGAGGGATAACCTAGTTGTAAGGACCACCACCTATCCCTTTTGATTTACTTCATGAATTACTGTCATTTCATCAATGATTAGATTTTAAAATGAACTCTTGAAATAAGTTTCAGGACAATAGAAGTTGCTTGCATCAAATGACAGGTCATCCGCAATCTGCTGTAACCCAGGATCAATCGAGATCAGTAGTCTGCAATGTGTGTGGAGTTAACCCAAAGTTCCTTGATATTAGGTTGAAAACTAGAGAGAAACAGCAAAATCATAATCAAGCTTTCAACAAAGGTATGTACTACATTGGTAAGAAATTGTGGAACAAAGGGTACGAGGAGTTACTTGGTCTTTTATGTGATCATCAAAAAGAACTTTCTGGATTTAAGATCGATCTATATGGTAGTGGTGAGGATTCTGCCGAAATTGAGGTGGCAGCTAAGAAGTTAGAATTAGTAGTTAGGGTTTATTGAAAGTGAAGCTAATTAGTTAATTAGTTATATTTATTTGATATGATAGTATAAATATAGTCACTTCTTAATGCGTTAGTTAGGCTGTTAGTTGGGGAATTAGTTTAAGTGGGAATTAGTTTAATAAAGTATAATTGTATTTAATTGTATTGAGTAGGGAAATTATTATATATGGTGAGGGTACACTGTAATAGCTACACCTGTGTATTTTTATACACAGGTCTACTGTACAACTTTCCAAATTTTCAGAATAATACAATTCCTTCAAATCCCTAACCCTTCTTCCTACGGCGACGACGAGAAATTCTACATGGTATCAGAGCCACGCCGCTAGCGTCGACGGCGTTGACGACGATAAGTTGAGGACAAACTGAGGAACTCAACAATGGCGGAAGGAAGTCGTGAATCGACTGAGGATCGCGATGCCAACGATCATGAATCGACCAGAGATCATGAATCAATTGGAAAGCTGATTGAGACACTTGATGCCGTGGAGAAGAACCGAAATCATCCTCTATATCTTCATCCATCAGACACACCTGGAAGCATACTCACCTCCGTCCAACTCACGGAACTGAGAACTACTCTCTGTGGAGTAGGTCAATGTTGATTACACTCCGAGCTAAGAGTAAGCTCGGTTTCGTTCTAGGGACATGTAGAAAGTCAGACTACACCCTTGAACCATATGAACAATGGGAGAAATGTAATTCGTTCATCCTCACTTGGATCATGAACGCGGTCTCTAAAGAGTTGTTAAGCAGAATTATGTATACCATGGATGCGGCGACAGTTTGGGCGGATTTGAATGAGAGGTTCAACAAAGTGGATGGTTCGAGAAGCTACCAACTCGATCATCAAATTTGCACCCTCAGTCAAGGTAACCTAACTGTCTCTGGGTACTTTACTAAATTGAGGCTCATGTGGGATGAGTTTGATGCCGTGGTGCCTCCTCCTTCATGTAATTGTGAAAAATCCAAGACGTATATTGATCACTTGCAGTACCTACGACTCTTTGCCTTTTTAATGGGACTAAACGATGTGTATAACCATGCACGTAGTCAGATATTGATGATGAATCCGCTGCCAAATGTAAGTATAGCCTACGCCATGATAATGGTTGATGAAAGTCAGTGAGTGACTGCCAATTCAAAAGTGTGTGGGGATTTGAATGAGTCTATGGCACTGTATACTAGAAGAGGAACATACTATAAGGGAAAAGGAGGTTATGACTCTGTGGAAAATATTAATGCAGGTAGTGCAGGAGGTTTCAATACCTACAAACAGAGAAGAAATAGCAATCTGCTTTGTGATTATTGCAAAATGCATGGACACACCAAGGATGTGTGCTACAAGCTTGTAGGCTACCCAGCTGATTGGAAACTCAAGAAGAAACCTGGACCTAATGTGCTACAGAACAGTAGGATGCAAAGGGATCATAATATGGTAAATCATGTAAACACATCCAGGAATGAGAAGGAATTGAAGGACGCCTTTACTCCAACTGATATTGTCAGGAATGTTGATGCACAACCTGCTCTCACTCAGGATCAATACAAGAGGATCATGCACCTGTTGGAGAAGGAAGAATCAGTACCACAATCAAGCTCAAGTAAGGGAGTAGATAACAAAGCAAACATGGCAGGTATAATCACCATGACTGATGCTTTGTCTGTCAATGATGATAACACACAGGAAAATACTAAAACATTAGAAGGAATTTGGATAGTAGACTTAGGTGATACCTGTCACTTGACGTATAATCTAAATAGACTATTTCATGCCTCAGAGAGCACCAATAAAATGGTGTATTTTCCCAATGGAAGAACTGCACAAGTTACACATATTGGATATTGCAACACTTGCTCACAGACATGATTTTCAGTAGTGAAGATTCATGTAGTAGTTGTTCTATTTGTCCTCTTGCAAAGCATACTAGATTGCCTTTCAATTTGAGTATGTCTAGAGCAGTCAGTGTTTTTGATTTGATGCATCTTGATGTATGGGGACCCTACAAGACTGCAACACATAATGGCTTCAAGTATTTTTTGACTATTGTTGATGATCACTCAAGAATGTGTTGGGTGTACTTACTAAAATTGAAAAGTGATGAGTTTCCAATATTAAGATCCTTTCTGGCACTAGTGAAGACTCAATTTAATAGACATGTTAAGAGGATTAGAACAGATAATGATATAGAATTCTTCAATGCTGATTGTTGTGCTTTATTTGAAGACCTTGGTATTGTCCATGAGAGTAGTTGTCCATATACCCCACAACAAAATGGGGTGGTTGAAAGAAAACATAGGCATATACTTGAGGTTGCAAGAGCAATTAAGTTTGAGGGTAGTATTCCTATCAAGTTCTGGGGGGAATGTGTGCTGTCTGCTGTGTACCTGATTAACAGGCTCCCTACACCAACTTTTGAAAGGTAAATCTCCATACGAAGAATTTCATAGGCACAAGGCAAACATAGATCACTTGAGGGTCCTAGGATGTATGTGCTATGCAATAAGAGGAATTAAGCAAGACAAGTTCTCACCTAGAGCTGAAAGTTGTGCATTGATGGGATAATCATCAACACAAAAGGGTTACATATTATACAGCTTCTCCCAGAAAAGATTCATCATCAGTAGGGATGTGACATTCAAAGAGAATGTATTCCCCTTCAAGCACATGTCCAGTGATCAACAGCCACTGTTTTATAGTGATTCCGCAGCAGCATCAGATAATATTACTAGGCATGATGAAGAGCAGGAATTCCCTGAATCCATTACAATAGAAAGAGTTCCTGCATCCATTACAGTAGATAGAGAGCAGACAGTGGTTCCTAGTGGTGATGTCTCAGAACTTGCAGGTGAGGAGAAGGCACAGAATGATATTGCTGATCCTGCCACTGAGCAGATGACTGGTAATGAAGATGACATGCCCAGAAAATCCACTAGAAGACCTCATCCACCCATTTGGATGAGAGACTATGTAACTCAAACAACCAATGCCTATTCACAAAGTAATTATGTGTCTTATGGCAATGTATCACCAAGATATCAGGCTTACTTGTCCATGTTCTCCACAGAAACTGAACTAAGAAATTTTATGGAAGCAGCAAGAGACAGTAGATGGAGGGATGCAATGGAAAAGGAGATACAAGCTCTTGAGGAAAACAGGACCTGGAAGATAGTTTAACTGCCAGAAGGAAAGAATGTGGTTGGCTGCAAGTGGGTGTTCAAGATTAAGTACAAGGAAAATGGCTAGATAGACAGGTTCAAGGCTAGACTTGTGGCAAAGGGCTATAGTCAGAGTGAAGGAATTGATTATCAAGAAACCTTTGCACCAGTTGTGAAGATGGCAACTGTTAGATAAGTCATATCACTAGCTGCTACTAGAGATTGGAATATATTCCAAATGGATGTCTTCAATGCCTTCCTACAAGGTGATTTACCTGAAGAAGTGTACATGGAGGTGCCTCAAGGTTTCTACACTGCTGAGAAGGACAAAAAACTGGTGTGTAGATTAATGAAATCTTTGTATGGGCTGAAGCAGGTCTCAAGGCAATGGAATGCCAAGCTTACTGAGGCACTGCTGGGCTCAGGTTACACACAGATTCACCTTGATTATTCTTTGTTCACAAAGAAAAGGAACAATGAATTAGTGATTGTTTTAGTATATGTAGATGATCTGTTGATCACAGGAAGTGATGCCAAGCTGATAGAGGAAACAAAGGATATTTTGCATAGACATTTCAGAATAAAAGATTTGGGTGACTTAAGTACTTCTTAGGAATTGAGTTTTTGAGATCTAACAAGGGTATATTAATGAACCAGAGAAAGTATGCTCTCGAAATAATAGCTGAAGCAGGTTTAGGTGATGCCAAACCTTATATGACACCACTGGACTACAGTCAGTCTTTGACTAGTGCATAATTTGCACCGGACACTATGTTTGAAGACATACCAAGGTATCAAAGGTTGATTGGAAAGCTGCTCTATCTCACCAACACTAGGCCAGACATTGCCTTTGCGGTTCAGGTGCTCAGCCAGTTTATGTAGAAGCCCAAGTTGTTGTATTGGAAGGCTTCCTTGAGAGTTGTCAGGTGTGTGAAACTTGAACCTGGTAAGGGCTTGCTTATGACCTCAGTCAGCGGTCTCAATTATATGGATTCTGTGATGCTGACTGGGCGGCTTGTCACTCCACAAGAAGGTCAGTAACTGGTTTCCTTTTAAAGTTTGGTGATTCTATTATATCTTGGAAGTCCAAGAAGCAAGCGACAGTGTCAAGAAGTTCCACAGAAGCTGAGTATAGAAGCTTAGCCGCGCTCACTTCAGAAATAGTATGGATAGGCAATCTGTTTAAAGAGTTGGGTATGCAGTTGACAGAGCCAGCACTACTTTTCTGCGATAACAAGTCAGCCCTGCAAATTGCTGCCAACCCTGTATTTCATGAGTGCACCAAGTACATCGAGATCGATTGTCACTTCATTAGGGAGAAAATCCAGCAAGGACTCATCAAAACGGTCTATGTGAACACTAAAGAACAACAAGTTGATTTGCTTACTCAAGCTTTGAATCGCACACAGCATGAGTTTTTACTTCGCAAGCTTGGATTATTGAACGTCTTTAATACATTCAGCTTGAGGGGGGAGGGGTATTGGAAGTGAAGCTAATTAGTTAATTAGTTATATTTATTTGATATGATAGTATAAATATAGTTACTTGTTAATGTGTTAGTTAGGCTGTTAGTTGGGGAATTAGTTTAAGTGGGAATTAGTTTAATTAAGTATAATAGTATTTAATTGTATTGAATAGGGAAATTATTATATATGGTGAGGGTACACTGTAATAGCTACATCTGTGTATAAATACACAGGTCTACTGTACAACTTTCCCAATTTTCAGAATAATACAATTCTTTCAAATCCCTAACCCTTCTTCCTACAGCGGCGACGAGAAATTGTACAGGGTTCATCATGGATGCAACCATGCAGATCCTTTGTTTCAGAGATATCCACTTTTTACTATTAATTTTAAATTATTTATCCACACTGGTATTATTATATATATATATATGTGCTTTTGTTCTGTATGGCAAATATTCTCAGGCTGGGTGGCTACATATGCATATGTTCTTCCTAGAACCAAGTTTATCATGCCTAATCCATTTTGCTGGCTGAAAAGGGAAGTGTACATACCTCATATGAGTCGGTGAATGGACTGAGACCATTGAGATCTGCGATTAACGTTTTGTCTATCCGATTATCCCTTTTATATCCCTTAGATACATTAGTGTTCTGCCACAAAATAAACCAAATCTGGAAGAAGGATTAACAAATAGTCAAAAATTGGTTTTTTGCGATATATTTTTTCTAGAAGCTGAATAGGATAAAGAATATTTAGTGTATGAAAGTGCTCTAATAGTCTTTCATTTCTAATCTTCTCTATCAAATTGTTCATGTCGTCAATGTCACAAAAGTTAGTTGAAACAACATGGATCTCTTTAACATAATGAAGAAGACGATGAAAGAAGTTGTCAGATTCCTAATCGGGAAATTCAAAATCTCTAATTTGGAAATTTAGAAAAGCTAAAGACCTAAGAAAAAGGAAATTACCATCTCATCTTGTGCATCTTATTTCTCAAGTTAGTATTTCGTTGTTCTTCTAAGGTACAATAACAACATATCCAGTGAAATACCTCAAGTGGGGTTTGAGGAGGGTAAAATATATGCAGACCTTACCACTACCTCATAGAGATAGAGAGGCTATTTCTGAAAGACCCTCGTCTCAAAAATATTAAGCCCCCCAAAACAGAAGATACTAGATATGAAAGAAAAGGACCAAAGTGGAAAACAAATGTTAATATATAAAATGCAGTACCCAATATAAGACAGACAAAAATAATACAAGATATAACGATACGACTAATCCTACTAACTTACTATACACAAGGCCAGATATCATCCTACCTCTACTACCCTATTAACCTTCTAACCTAATACGCTACCTCCACTCCATTCTATCTAAGGTCATGTCCTTGGTTGTCACGACCCCACCCCGGGGCCGTGACTCGTGCCGATAGGGCATTTGATCTAATCTTAAACCACGAAGATCCCAAAGTTAGTTCACCAAATTCTGCCGGAATTTCGGCAGAGTTTCCTCTATTTTACTGACTAAACCCACCTGCAAGAAAAGCCAGCAGCGACCAGACAGACA
>JAABOM020058666.1:0-13653 GCA_011800125.2 Solanum clarkiae
CAACAACAACAACAACAACAACAACAACAACAACAACAACAACAACAACAACAACAACAACAATAACAATAATAATAATAATAATAATAATAATAATAATAATAATAATAATGATGATGATAATAATAGTAACAACAACAACAACAACAATAATAATAATAATAATAAAATGTGGTCTTATAATTTAGTTCAATTTTTCAATTCTAATCAATTTTTTCAAGTTTAGTCAATTCTGTCAAATTTAGTCAAGTTTAATCAGTTTCTTCCAAATTCAGTCATATTCTTTCAAAATTTAGTCAGATTCTTTCTTTAGTAAATTTCTTTTAAAAGTAATCAACTTCATTCATGTTTAGCTAATCCTTTCAACTTTAATCAATATTTTCAAAACTTAGTCATGTCTTTCAAATTTAACCAAGTCTTTCAAAATTAGTCCATTCTTAGATTAGTCAACTTTGTTTTCAAAGTCAATCAAAATCTTAAAAGTTAGTCAACTCTTTAATCGCCGGATAACCGCATTTAGTGGTCATTTCAAGTGCGTAAAATCTTCTTGAAGTGAAAATGTGAATCCGAATCCTTTTCTTTGGATTTTAAGAGATTTTTCTGTTAGGTCTTTTAAATAGTTTATTGGTTTCCTAATTATCCTTAAAATTAGGTGGCGACTATATTTTCTTTCGAATTTCGATAATTGGTTTTCTTAGATTAATTAAGTTTAAACCAATTTGATGATTTTTGAATTTTCTTTCGAAAAAGCCATTTTTCGGACTAACAGAAATGGCGACTCTGCTGGGAATTTTAATTAGGTTCTAACCATTAGATTAAGTTGTTTGACCAATTGTTTGATTTGTTTAATTTTATTTTATTATTTGATTTATTTGTTTAAATTCAATATTAAACTGTTATTTTGCATTTCATGGCATTTCCTATTTTTATCTTGTGTATTTGGAAGGATTGTTTTGCGAAGCCGGATTTTCAAATACTTAACCCTTTTGAAATAAGTGGCAAGTTATTGGTTCGTCCAATCGTTGTCATAATTTTCAGCTCAGGTTGTCCGCCTGGGTTCTCGGTCAATTCAAAACCCACTCTTAGATACCTAGGATTGAGTGAAGCCAAAATCCCTATGATCTAAGAACTATCCTAGGATGACCCAACGCGTAAGACGTGTTAGGCCCTTTAAAAACCACCTTGAGTCCAAGATGACCCTCGGCCCGAACGGACAATCATACTTATGTGTTTTAATTGAAAGATATGTAGTGATTTAAGCAATTCATTATCACTGGGGTGGGCCGGAACTTAACTTGTTTTCCTTTCTTGCAGGATGACTCAAGTGTGTGAGCCCTCAAAGGTCAAGATGGTGACTCAGCCTCATCCCTTTCTCAATGTGTGATGGGTAAGAATGAATGAGTGCGACAAGAGGGAAATTCAACGACATATAGGCTATCTCCCATCTCTAATGGAAATGGAGGCTTGGCCCAATTTGACTGGAGCAATGATTAAATTTTGGGATAGAGATTGCATGGTTTTACGTTTTGGAGATGTTGAATTAACTCCTACTCTAGAAGAAGTGTTAGCAAGTTACGAAAGCATAGGCATGTGGTGCAACAAAAAGTCTAAGCCAAATAATGACATTCTAATTCCCAAATTATGGGTCCATAAGAGGTTAAGAAAGCACTATCGTCAATCAATGTTGAAGTCGGCTCAAAAGACCAACATCCCGCTCCAAAAGTTGTACTACCGATTCGGATGCGCTAATGGCTATGAAAGGTTTAAAAGGGAATTTACTTCCGAGAGGGGTTGAGAAGAGAAAAGGCCTTTTGTTTTCACAGTATGGTTGTTGGGAACCATGGTTTTTCCCCAAAACTTGGGACACGCCATTTCATCCGAGTGTGATAATGGTTACTCATGCCATCTTCTATGGGGTTAAAAACAGAACGTCTACCAAATATTACACCCTAGCACCCTCGATTCTTGCTGATATTTATAGGGCTTTGGAGAAATGTCAGGATGGAAATCGATCCTTTCGAGGTTGCAAATTGACACTCCAATGGTGGATAATGAACCACTTACTCAAAGTCCACAACCCTATTGAACCAGATCCAAAAATGCGAAGCAATCAATTTGCTATTTGCTTCTAACAGTTGGTGGCTACACTTCAATCATTTCAAAGCAGGGAAGGGACAACGATTCTGGATGCCAATATTGAATGTGTTGCGAGAAAAATACATACAATGGTCCATTGAGGATGTCCCTGTAAGTGATGCCATGATCCGCAGCAAAAATCTTTCTTTCCTAGTATTGGCCGGGCTTAGGGGACCCCAGCCATATGCTCCCGGTCGAGTTCTCAGGCAGTTGGGTCATAGGCAAGACATTCCTCAGGAAGAAGATACGAAAGAATTCGCAACAGACAACAAAGATGGTCAAGTATCCTTTGCTAGGGTGATGATCCGAGATTGGAAAACTCGGAGCGCGGAAGGAGATAGGGTTCTCAACAGGTTTAATACCAAGTGCAGTGATAAGATTAAGGAGTGGTTACAAAAGAATATTACTAGAACAACCAAGCCTGACTTGAATGTACTTGTCATGTCAAGAAAATCGAAACCAAAAGTCAAGAGAAGTACCCAGAGGATCATTTGTGTCAGCATTTGGAGGATGCCAAAGTTATAGAATAGCTTAGGTAGGAACTTGATAGGGAAAGACAATGCATAATTGGGTTGGACGATCGCATGGAGCAACAAATTCAGATTATAGGAGAAACCAGTCACGCAGCAGAGAAAGCTTAGTTGGCAAAGGACTATTTGTGGGAAGATAGGTACTTCATATGGCATGAGGTTGAGACAGCTAAAAGGGCAAGGATCAACGAGAGAATTGAGGTAGCTTAGAGTCTTTTGTTGTCCCATGCGTGGGATTGATTTTATTTCTGTACTTTTTTCTTTGAACTTTGGGGTTTGTCTTCATGTTTTATGCATATTTTGATGTGTTTTTATCTTTGGCAAAAGAAAGTTCAGTGGGGATAATGAATTGGTTTAAATTAATACACGTCTTTCAATTTGATAGGCCTACCCCTGGCATAAAAATGGTCACCTGCATTTACGATACGCAACAAGTATTTTATGCTACTTGTTATAACTGTTTGTGTGATTATATTATTGTATTTGGGTAAAATTCTAGCCCACTCTTTTTGAAACCGTGGCTTGTTTACTCTTGATAAGGCAATAATTTTATGCTAATTGACATATATGTATTGCTTACTAATTTGAAGAAATCAATATGTTTGTTTTTGAGTAATTCTTCTTACAGGTAATTTAGGATTGATCTGTGTTGATAAGCTGGCTGATCATCCTTATTTCACCAGATCTAGAGTCCATAAAGATCCTTCTCCCAACAAAACTTAGCCCAAAGAAAAAATGACAAACCATAATGATGATGCGAGCCTAACCGAGATCACCGTGACAGACCCTGTTACCACACAGCAGAACCAATTGATTGCACAACTGATGCAATAGGTCGCGGACATGAAAATGGAAATGAAAAAGACCCAAGAGTTAGCAAACTTGGCTATAACTGCTAATCTTCCCATTCTAGACGATAGGAGGCCCTCACTTCATTTTCCTTCTCCTCATCAACCTATCCCCGTCTTGACAAATCCACCAATTATCCCCGTACAAGCTTCTCCTGCCATCAACGATGCAGGACCTTCAAACCTCTTCCCTCAAGCACCATGCCCTCTCCAGAACCCAAATATCACCGAAGCCTGCAGCTCCCCTCAAATGGCCTATGCTGCCTACCCAAGATAATCCATCCTCAAAGCTAACCCATGGACCAATACAACCCACCTGCCACACAAATGGTGCCTCCTAAAACCTCTTTCCATATCCCGATCCTTACAAATACACCAAAACCTCATGCCACTTACTCCGATATTGACCATTATGAGGAGAAGGAAAAAGAAAGGAAGGACACTAAGAACGCTGCCAGAGTGCATCCCCCCATGACCAAAAAAGAGATTATCGAAGTATTTGTGCACTCCCAAGAGTCAGAATTTTACGAAAGAATGATGTTGCTCGTTGGAGCAAAATTTGCAGACATAGTGAAAATCGGGGAGAATATGGAGGATGGGCTCAAGACGGGCAAGATCACTTGTATTTCGAACCCAGTTGGAACATCCGGGACATTGAGGAAAAGGAAAGAAGATGTGTCAGTCGTCTCCAGCGTACAGGACAAGAGGAGAACCCCTTACAGCCATCCCAAAAAGTCTGCCCCTCCAATCCGTCATCAACCTACCCCCACCGTTCATGCTCAGCCTGGATATCATTCTTCACCCACAGATTGCCAAACTCCTCATTCCCATTACCACTCCCTACAATATCTAAACATTAAGCCAAGCTACCAATCTCCACTACCAAATTGCTCCCATATACAACCAACTTATCAGAATCCCTCTACTAATTACCCAATCCCGAATTCACAAACCTCACAGTCAGATCATCAAACCCCGTCATACCCAGGAGTCCAAATCTCTACACCTCCCCCCTCCCCCATTGCAACCATCCCAATTATCGTCAAGTACCTCCACCTCCACAAAATAACTATAAACCTCCTAACCCAAAAACCCCTAAGGTGTTCACTCCACTTGCTAAAAGCCAGACAAAGTTGTTTGAAAGGTTGTCAGCTACAGGATTGATCCAGCCAGTCCCTCCAAAGGGCATAGAGGTTAATTCTCGATTCTTCAGAAGTGATCAGACTTGTGCATACCACTCCAACAATGCTGGACATGACACGGTAGCTTGCATAAATCTGAAGCATAAAATCTAAGACCTAATTGATCAAGACATAGTTGTTCTTCAAACTGTCATTCCCAATTTCAACAAGAACCCTTTTCGTAATCATGGGGGAAATTTGGCTGGTATGATTGAGAGAGAAGAAGACTGGTGCACATCTAAGAAGATAGTGCCAGATGAAACTGCTGGTTTAGAGAAAAGTGTGGCATCGCTAAGTATCACGGAGAAGCCAAAGATGGAGATTTTGGTACCTTGTAAGGCAATTGCTACAGCACCCAAAGAGCTTCCTAACAAGAAGGTTGAGATCCAAATTATCGGTACAAGGGGAACAACTCCGTAAGTAGGAAGAAAAACTCAAAGACCGATAAGCGAAGCTGAGGCAGAAGAGTTTTGGAGAAGAATGCAGCCCTAGTAGTACTCTATAGCGAAACACTTAGAAAAGGTACTCGCCCAAATTTTTGTATGGGCACTATTGATGAATTCACAGCATCATAGGCAGGTGCTAATGAAAGTACTAGATGACACCTATGTACTAGTGGGAACAAACAGTAATAATCTAGCAGCCATGGTAAGCCGAGTTACCTAGGGTCATCGCATCAGTTTTGGCGATGAAGAGTTGCAATTCGAGGGAGCAATGCATAATAAACCGCTTCATGTTACAATCAAATGCCGAGATATGATCCTGAATCGGGTCTTGATCGATGATGGATTTGGACTGAATATTTGCCTTTTATCCACTATTGAGCGTTTGAATTATGATATGGGAAAGATCCAACAAAGCCAAGTTAGTGTGAGAGCGTTTGATGGTGGTAGAAGAAATACAATTGGGGCAGTGAATCTAACAATTTTTACGGGACCCACTGAGTTTGTTGTCGAACTCCAAGTGATAGGACATAGTTACCACCTATAACATGTTGTTAGGTAGACCTTGGATCCATATGGCGGGTGCAGTACCTTTTACCCTCCATCAAATGATGAAGTTCATTTGGGATGAACAGGAAGTGGCCATTCATGGTGAGGGAAGCCATTCAAATGTTTACGCGCCTATCATTAATAACATTGCTAGAGGATTAGATTTTTACACTGTGGAAATAATGAATGCTACCGAAGATGATCAGACGTCAGGACCTCCTATGCCTGCTGTCTATAAGATGATAGCTACGATGATGCTAATGAATGGGTTTGAACCTGGTTTTGGTCTAGGGAAGCACTTGCATGGTATTACCAAGCCTATTCTATTGCCAGCAAGGTAGTCAAGATTCAGCGTAGGATATACTATCTTGAGAGAAGATGAGTCGAGACTGCGGGGTCAGAATGATAATCAAGCCTTGGCCCAGCCAATACCATATTTGTACCTATCCTTTCTAATCCGAGAATGCCTAGACAATGATGGTCTTGGGGGAGGGATCTGGGACCTACATGAGGAAGTTGATGTAGTTAATGACGATGAAGCAGACCAATTGTTAAGTGTTCGAGGCGAAGAACCGGATTATCAAGAGTTGAAAGAGGCACCTAACTCATTGTTGATACCTTGCTTGTCTTGGTAGACAAAGAATTGTTTAAATTACTCATTATTTTAAATAGGTGGCTGTCCTGCGGAGACCTATAATCTTGCTCTTTCACTTATGTTTGATTTTGTAAATTTCTCGAAGGGGAGATTGACCTTTGGTCATAGCCAAAGTTTGCGCTTTATTTTAAATGAAAAGCCTCCAGTTTATTTCAAATTACACTCAATATTCATCTTATCAATTCAATTACTTTTTATCTAATTATGTTAATTTATGATACAGTTCAAACAGTTTTAAACTTGTCAATGTCATGTCATGTCAAAAGCTGAATGAACAAAGTGAAGCAGATAATAATGAGTTTGAAGAACACGATGAAAGAACCTTAGTTCCCGAACATATTGCCTAGGAGTTGAGTGAGTTTGAAAATCGGGACAAGCCTAATTTGGACGAGACTGAGATAGTGAATCTTGGAAATGAAAAATGTGTTAGGGAAACCAAAATCAGTGTCCATTTGAGTAACACTCAGAAGAGAGAATTCACTAGTTTACTTAGAGAGTACGTGGACGTGTTTGCTTGGTCCTACGAAGATATGCCGGGTGTGAGTACTGATATTGTCGCTCACAAATTACCGATCAACCCAGGATTCAGTCCAATAAAACAGAAAACCCCAAAGTTTAAGCCGGATTTGAGTTTGAAAATCGAGGAGGAAGTTACCAAACAGATACAATCCAAGGTTGTAGAGGTGACACGGTATCCCACTTGGTTGGCTAATATTGTTCCAGTACCCAAGAAAGATGGAAAAATCAGGATCTGCGTCGACCACGGAGATCTCAATAAAGCCAGCCCCAAGGGTGATTTCCCATTGCCAAACATCCACATTCTCATTGACAATTGTGCTAAACATAAGATGCAATCATTCGTGGATTGTTTTGCCGGATATCATCAAATTTTAATGGATGATGAGAATGCAATAAAGACAGCTTTTATCACACCTTGGGGTGTATACCATTATCAGGTGATGCCATTTGGCCTCAAAAATGCAGGAGCTACTTATATGAAAGCCATGACAGCTCTTTTCCATGACATGATTCACAAAGAGATTGAGGTGTATATGGATGATGTCATCATCAAGCCCCGCGAGAGTTCGGATCACCTGACTCATTTGAGGAAATTCTTTGATCGCCTACGCCTGTACAGCCTGAAGTTGAATCCTACCAATTATGCTTTCGGGTTGCCCGCTGGTAAGTTATTGGGATTTATAGTTAGCCAAAGAGGTATTGAGCTTGACCCTTCTAAAGTCAAATCCATCCAGGATTTGCCTCCACCAAGAACAAAGAAAGAAGTCATGAGTTTCTTGGGGAGACTAAATTACATAAGTCGGTTCATAGCCCAATCTACGTTGATTTGTGAACCTATCTTCAGAATATTGAAAAAGGATGCATTGACAAAATGGACTGAGGAGTGCTAGATTTCTTTTGGTACTATCAAAAGTTATCTGTTTAATCCGCCGGTACTGCTATCTCCACGAGAAGGGAGTCCTCTATTATTGTATTTGTCAGTTTCCGATAATGCATTCGGATGTGTATTGGGCTAGCAAGACTAAATTGGAAAGAATAAACGGGCCATCTACTATTTGAGTAAGAAGTTCACTCCATACGAAGCCCGATATATGTGTTTAGAGAAAACTTGTTGTGTTTTGACTTGGGTTGCTCAGAAATTAAGACACTATTTGTATTCCTACACTACATAACTCATTTCGAAGATGGATCCATTAAAGAATATATTTCAGAAGGCAATGCCAACAGGAAGGCTGGCCAAATAGAAAATGTTGTTGAGCGAGTTTGACATCGTGTATGTAACTCAGAAAGCAATCAAAGGACAGGCTTTAGCGGATCATCTTGCAGAAAATCCTGTTGACAATGATTACGAACCACTCAAAACTTACTTTCCTGATGAAGAGATATTATTTTCAGGAGAAGACATCCTTGAAGCATACCGGGGCTGGCGAATGTTCTTTGACGGAGCCGTGAATTGCCGAGGTGGTGGCGTCGGAGCAGTTTTGATATCAGAATTCGGATAACATCACCCGATGGCCGCGAAGCTGCGATTCTGTTATACTAACAATATAGCTGAGTATGAGGCTTGCATTTTGGGCTTGAGAATGGCCCTAGACATAAACGTCCAAGAATTGTTAGTAATTGGAGACTCAGATTTGCTGAGTCACCAGGTTTAGGGAGAATGGGCTGTGAAAAACCCGAAGATCATACCATATGTGCACTTGGTACAGAGGTTGTGTAAAAGATATAGAAAGATTGAGTTCAAGCACATGCCAAGGATACAAAATGAGTTCGCCGATTCCCTTGCCACCATTTCCTTGATGATTCACCATCCAAACATGACGTATGTCAATCCTTTAGAGATAGACTTGAGGGAACAACCGACCCATTGTTCACATATTGAGATAGAACTGGAAGGAAAGCCTTGGTATTTTGATATAAAGAATTATCTAGAAACTGGAACTTGTCCTGAGAGTACTATTTCCGATCAGAAGAGAGCCATATGTCGGAAAGCAAACAATTTTTTTCCCAGTGGGGAAATCCTTTATAGGAGGACTCCAGATCTAGGTCTCCTCAGATGTGTTGAAACTGCAGAAGCCATGAAGCTTGTTGAGCAAATACATGCCGGGGTTTGCGGTATTCATATGAATGGACTCACCTTAGCAAAGAAAATCCTCCGAGACGGTTATTTTTGGATGACTATGGAACATGACTGCTGCAAATTTGTGCAAAAATGTCATCAGTGTTAGATACATGGTGATTTGATTCATATCTCTCCTCATGAACTCAAAGCTATGAGTTCTCCTTGGACATTTGTATCTTGGGGCATGGATGTTATCGGTCCGATAGAGCCAGTTGCCTCTAATGGTCATAGATTTATTTTCGTTGCCATTGACTACTTTACTAAATGGGTAGAGGCAGTCTCCTACAAATTTATGACAAAGAAAGTGTTAGTTGAATTTGTGCGCAATAATTTGATATGCCGATTTGGAATACCGGATGCTATTGTCATCGATAACGGAGAAAATCTCAATAGTAACTTGATGAAAGAGATACGTGGGCAATTTTTGATCAATCATCGAAATTCAACAGTGTATCATCCTCAAATGAATGGAGCTGTAGAGGCTGCCAACAAAAATATCAAGAAAATTCTAAGAAAAATGATCGACAGACACCGAGGATGGCACGAAATGCTACCTTATGCCTTACTGGGATATTGCAAGACCGTCAGAACATCCATTGGGGCAACCCCATACCTGTTGGTATATGGAACAGAAGCGGTGATACCGCCCGAAGTGGAAATGCCATCACTGAGAGTTATTCAAGATGCTGAGTTGAGTGATACCGACTGGGTTCACAATCGGATCGAGCATTTGTATTTAATCGATGAAAAGAGGATGATGGTCATTTTGCCATGGTCAGTTATATCAATAGAGGATGATCTGTTCCTTCAATACAAGAGCAATACCTCGAATGTTCAAGGTAGGACAATTGATGCTCAAATGTATCTTCCCCAGTCAAGATAAATACAAAGGAAAGTTTGCACCAAATTGGCAAGGCCCATACATGGTCCACAAAGTGTTGTCATGAGGAGCATTAATTTTGTCAGAGATGGATGGCCAAGACTAATAAATTCATATGCTGTTTAGAGATATTACATTTGAAGATTTAGAGTTCGCATTTCCTTTCTTCTCCTTTGTAAATGCATTATTTGGTTTCTACAGTTTATTTTATTTCTCCCTGTGTAATGAACTACGTTTGACCTGAATTCTCAAGAATGAGATACATAGGCGGCCTATGTCGGCCTCGGTCATCCCTTTATCCCTTTGTTTATTCCTTTTACTTCTTGGAACTACGTTTGACCTGAATTCTCAAGAATGAGATCCGTAGGCAGCCTATATCGGTCTCGGTTATTTTACTATTCAAAATTTGTATTTTTCTACCTCCCGAGGAGGGAACTATGTTTGACCTGATTCCTGACTCAACAGGATACGTAGGTGCCATAACGGCTCTGTCATACTCCCAGAAAGGAAACTGGGACAGAATTTTTGAAAGGAACTCAAAGATTCTGAGCAAAGAGGTCCATCTACAACAAATCGAAGTTCAAAGCATGGTAACACTTCAACTAGGACAACATTTTTGAGAAAGATCTCAAAAACTCTCGAGGTTCTTCTGATACGGTGTCAATCCCTGACAACATCTAAACTAGGATAAAAATTTTGAGGTTGTCCTCAAAATTTCACTGGACATTGTTACAAATTTAAAGGTCATCTTAAAGATTCTCGACCTGGTAAAGAAATTAAAATTATCGCGACATATCAAGGAATCTATGTCAAAAGTTGAACTTGTTCATCTAAGCTTTAAGTGACATGACATTTGGCAATAATTTCTCCTCAAAAACCTCTTTTCTAATATATCAAGTATTTTGTCAAAATGTATATTTTTTACCCTCTATCTACCAAGAGGTGGGAGATCAAAGCGGTTCGTCGGGAACAAGACGAGGAGCAGACGACTGAACAATCAACGTAGATCAGTTCATTTTAAACTAAGAAATTTTCTGTGGATGCAGGAGAACTTTCGCAGGACTTATCTCCAAGAGAGAAGCCAAGTTTTTAACAGGAAATTTTTGCAGATTTTTTGCAGGTATTATCTGTAAGAAAGCAGCCAAGGCGTAAATGGTGTCGTCTTGCTCAAACCCCCAGCAAACCATTACATTTTACTTTCGAGCTGCCAAGAGGGCCATTTTACTTTCAAATTGCTGAGAGGGCAATTGCATCTTCAAAAGCCAAGGGATTGTTTTATTTTCAAGTTGCCGAGAGGGCAATTTTATCATCCATTGCCGAGAGGGCAATTGCATCTTTAATTGCCAAGAGGGCCATTTTACTTTCAAATTGCCGAGAGGGAAATTGCATCTTCAAAAGCCAAGAGGGTTGTTTTATTGTCAAGCTGCCAAGAGGGCCATTTCATCAATTGCCAAGAGGGCTATTTTATCATCTATAGCCGAGAGGGTAATTGCATCTTTAATTGCCAAGAGGGCCATTTTATCATCCATTTTCGAGAGGGAAATTGCATCTTTAATTTTCGAGAGGGCCATTTATCAGCCATTGCCGAGAAGGCAATTGCATATTTAATTATTGCCAAGAGGGCTGTTTTATTTTCAAGCTATCGAGAGGGACATTTCATCAATTACCAAGAGGGCCATTTTATTTTCCATTTGCCGAGAGCGCCATTTCATTAATGGCCAAGAGGGCCATTTTATCATCCATTGCCGAGAGGGCAATTGCATCTTTAATTGTCGAGAGGGCTATTTATCATCCATTGCCGAGAGGGCAATTGCATCTTTAATTGCCAAGAGGGTTGTTTTATTTTCAAGCTACCGAGAGGATCATTTCATCAATTGCCAAAAGGGCCATTTTATTTTCAAGTTACCGAGAGGGCCATTTCATCAACTGCCAAGAGGGTCATTTTCTCATCCATTTTCGAGAGGGCAATTGCATCTTTAATTTCCAAGAGGGCCATTTTATAATGCATTGCCGAGAGGGCAATTGCATCTTTAATTGCCAAGAGGGCGGTTTTATTTTCAAGCTGCCGAGAGGGCCATTTCATCAATTGCCAAGAGGGACATTTTATTTTCAAGTTGCCGAGAGGGCCATTTCATCAACTGCCAAGAGGGCCATTTATCATCCATTGCCGAGAGGGCAATTGCATCTTTAATTGCCAAGAGGGTTGATTTATTTTCAAGATGCCGAGAGGGCCGTTTTATCAATTGCCAAGAGGGCCATTTTATTTTCAAGTTGCCTAGAGGGCCATTCATCAACTGTTAAGAGGGCCATTTTATCATCCATTGTCGAGATGGCAATTTCTTCTTTAATTGCAAAGAGGACCATTTTATCATCCATTGCCGAGAGGGTAATTGCATCTTTAATTGCCAAGAGGGCTGTTTTATTTTCAACCTGCTGAGAAGGCCATTTTATCAATTGCCAAAAGGGCCATTTTATTTTCAAGATGCCGAGAGGGTCATTTCATCATTCATCGCCAAGAAGGCCATTTATCATCCATTGTTGAGAGAAAATTACATCTTTAATTGCCAAGAGGGCTATTTTATTTTTCAAGCTGTCGAGAGGGCCATCTCATCATTTGTCGCCAAGAAGGACATTTCATCATTCATCAGCAAGAGAGCTATTGCATATTCATTGCCAAGAGGGTCATTCCATATTTATCGCCAAGAGGGCAATTACATACTCATTACCTAGGAGGTTATACAATGATCGCGTTAGATTGATTCATTATTCATCACGTCGAAGAGAAGGATATATATCGAATGTGGTAAAAGATACCATCTCTAGCTCAAATTATGATTTTACTAATACTTTATTTTAGTCATATCGAGAGTATCCGGAAGGATAGACTCTCAAAGCAGGCCACAGGTGTGGAAGTCATCAAGTAGGATGCAGCACAACGTGGAACCCTTTTCTTAGCAATGAACTAAGACATAGTTTGAAGGGGGAGGGGGGCGTCAAACCCTTCGGGCACGAGCTGGGAAGCGACTACCACCACCGTCTAACCACACCCCTGTCAGAAGACATGTGGGTAGTTCTGTGAGTCTGTTAGTTTAATTTCAGTTTCACCTTCGGATAATCTCAACTCTCACCAGAGGCAATTTTCCAATCCAAGTGACAATATACCAAGAGTTCTTAAAATTATGCCCGTGTAAAGTCTTAATTATGGATGTGAAGCACGCCACATTTATGATTAAGCCTCTTTTTCATGATCCAACTTTTTTGTCACTCCTCCTGAACCAGAGGTCATCTCTGAATTAGGGATTTCCTCTTCAATCTATGGAGTCGAACTACAAGTAGTCTAATTCCTAAGTCCAAGGATATGTAGGCGGGCTCAATTTTGAGAACTCAGCTGCATTCCAACATTTACTCTTAAAATCTAATTCGCAAGCATTTTAATTTCTCCATAATTTGATACTGGGATAGCTTTTGAATTTTTTTAGACTCATGCGTAAAATCAACCGTTTTAAACTACAGGTGGCCTAAATTCTAATGAAACTCGAGATATGTAGGAAACTCAAAACCAGGGTCCAGCCATAATTTCTCAAAGTCTATTCCAAGAACATTCGAAAGATTGAAGTTGTCGGCTAAAAGTTGGCTTAGTCAAGTTTCTTTGTCCACGATCTCTTTTATCGATCATATCCAAAGAAAGGGACAACTGTTGACACTCAATTTTTACCCTCCACGATATAAATTAATCAACTTTTTTTATGTTCTTAAAGATTTTGAAACAAGTATTTTTCAAAAAATATAT
>JAABOM020058667.1:0-13652 GCA_011800125.2 Solanum clarkiae
AATAGATTTTTGTAATCAAATATTTTAATAATTTTACTCTAATATTATAATTATAATATTTTATATTTTTTCCAAATATATATTTCATGATGTTTGTATAAATCTTGAAATTTTAATTTTAAAGATTTATTTAGTTAAAAAAATACTAATTTAAAAATATAAATTATTTTTTAAAATATTAGTTGAGAACATATGTTTACTAATTAATGTATTTTCAAAGGATAATATACATCTTAAATGTTTAATTTAATACTACCCTCGTCCCATTTTATGTGGCACCCCTTGACTTGGCATGATGTCTAAGGGAAAAAAAAAAGGAATACTTTTAAACTTTGTAGTCTAAAATAATTCTTAGATATTTGTATGGCCGAAACTCATTTCATTAAGGGTAAAAGAAAATTTTTAAAATTAAATTATTTTCAATTAGAATAAAGTGGCATTCTCTTTTTTTTTTTTTAGATGTACCAAAAAGGAAAGGGTACCACATAAAATGAGCAAAGGAAATAGTATTTACAACTACCCTTATTTGTTTAATATAAACTTTTAATTTTAGCCAAATAACTTTGTTTTAAAAATCTAATATAACATAGTAATTACACTTGTACAACCAAACAACAAACTTGTAGTTTGTCATGCCTCGAACCAAGGGCCTAGACGTGATCGGCGAATGGAGGACCCGAAGGAACCCCAAACAAGCCTCATAGCATATCATTCCACATCCTTAGTCGCGAAAGCAATTAAAATGACAATAAGAGATAAGCATAAACAAGGGGAATCAGGTCTAAGGTAAAGAGTTGAACACTTGAATAATATAAGTGAGTCAAAGCTCAAGCGTAATACATAACTTATCCAAGAATACCTCTAGACATAGACCTTAGCGGGAGCCAAGACAAACAACCGGACTCATCCTCATAGTCATAAGTATTCCAAAATATACAAGATGTAGTCTGAACATAAGCATGTAAGAAGATAGATGTTGTCCCCAAATATGAGGACTCATCAAAAGCTAACTTGGACAATCTATCTAGCCATGAGGAGAATTAATAGGGGCTCCGATTCCTACATGGTAATATTATGTAACATAGAGTATGCTTAGTACGTTTGAATGTACTAAGTATGCGGGGTGCAATGCATGTAACTTACCAAAACCTACATATGGACGTTAGATGACAAGACATATAATATAGAAAGAGTTGAATATCAAAGAATATAATATACGAGATGCTATGAAAGTCACGATGCATGAAATGCAAATGATACGCTTATATATATTGGGGATGTGACCTCAACCAACATAAGTAAGACCAAGCAGGCTATTACTTGGAATCCCGATGAAATCCCCTCGTCGGTAAAGAGGTAATCTACTTGCCAAGGGTAGACCATACTTCACCTTACGGGACAACTCCCTCTTCGTATGAAGTAACCTTCCTTACAAGACAACTCCCTCTTCGGATAGGATTTTCACAAATCACAATTTAAATCATTCCTTCTCCTTACGGGACAACTCCCTCTTTGGATCGGAAACCTATGCTAGGCACATAGTTCAAGAAAAGGGAGAGGGCCTTTGGGATAGCCCTAATGCCCCCAATCCATCGGTGCTAAGTCGTCATCCCACAAGAATAAATATACATATAATATATATACACATACTTTCAAATGACGTAAATCATTTCCGAAACCATCTCAATGCATTCTTAGGTTTAAAAGCCAAAACATAATTTCATAGTCTTTATACTCATGCATAGGAATAGCCCATTCATATATAAAATGGTGCAAGCACCCAAAATGCTCAAAGAGCCAAAATCAAAGACATATATGTGATTACAATATTGCCATAACCAACATTTTATTAAAACTCATATCATAGAACATAATTTGGCTAACCCATAACATAATTTCTCAAAATAATCCATGTACATGAATTCATATGCTATGGACAGTGAGAGAATGGCATGGGTAATTAGGATTCATCCTAAAATCAACAATATAATATGAAACTCAATCGAAAACATAATTAAATCCACATTTAAATTCATAGTATAATCACTCATGCATTTAGAAGTCTTAAAGGGGACATTCATACTTAAAATTCCATAACCCCAAAGAAAATCCTCATGTAATAGCTTAAATCACATTAAAATCATCAAATAAACACTACCAATACATAGTTAGAATTTTAGGATTCATAATCTTCAAAACCCCAATTTAAAGTAAACTAGAAATCCATGAGATTGCTTAAAAATAATTTTGTGTCTTCTTGATTGAAAATAAGTCAAGGATCAACCCACATACCTTAGACCTTGAGTTCCTTGGAATTGAGTTTGGGAAGAATGAAAGCTTGGAAGTGGGTCTTTGAATCCAAACTTGTTCTTGGGTCTCCTTGAAATTGAATTGGATCTTGATGGAGGCTTTTGAGAGGATTTGGGAGTCTAATTGAGATGACAGTAGTGAGCTTTATCCTTTGGAACACTGTTTAGGTCATTTAGGAAGGTTAAGATAGTATTGGAAGTCTAAAGAGGGCATTAGAGTAATTAGCATTTACGAAAATGCCATTAGTGAATGGATGGAAGATTTGGCGAAGTGTTGCTCCACGGAAGGTCCCACAGGTCGTGTGGCACTCCACGGGTCGTATGTAGTGCCTGTGACAAGGTACTTAGTCCAAAAATTGAAGTTGAAAATTGATTGGAACAAGACGTCTTGTCATGACCACGGAGGCCTCCACGAGTCGTGTGGAGCTTCACGGCCCGTGTGGAGGCTCATGGCACCATACTTGGTGCTGGAAAATGTTACTCAGGATCCATGCTAAGGACCATGGGTCGTGCTCCATGCCATGGGTCATTGAGAGGAGCGTGGCACAACACTTAGCAAGAAAAACTCCCCCAAACGCCCACTATTCCTCTCTTATACCCATCCCACTACCAGCCACACGGCCAGTGGCAAGCCACACGGCCTGTGCCACTGATCGTTCCTCATGTCTTAGGCCAAAAATGACCTTTTCCAACTCAAGACACCTCACACGACCCGTACAAGACATCACTGCCCGTATAGGTGCCCGTGGGGCTTCACTGCATGGGAGGGTCTTACAAAAACGGTTATAACTCCTTCATCCGAACTCGAAATGAGTGAAACTAAGTGCGTTGGAAAGCTAAATCAAAGGGCTTTCATTTGATATGTCATGGGCCACCCAGTTCCAATTGTGCTAAAAGTTATGCTTGTTTAAATTTGATCCTTCTATCGGTACTTGTGTCGAACTTAGCCAACGAAAATCGTTTTGAACTTGGCTTGTCAAAGGGGCCCATGACAGCCTTAAATGACATACCTAAGTTTGGAAATTCTGGGTCCTTACATAATTACACTATAATTGCATCGTGACAAATAAATAGGTCATAGGAATTAGTAGGTTGTGTAATTGTTAGGCTAGTAACTATAATCCTATCCTAGTATATAACTAAAAGTGGGAAGATCATAACCTCAAAGTTGGATTACCATTTTGTTTATTAAATATTAATTTAATTAATTTAGAATTTTGGGTTTAGTACCTTTTACTGCGTTGGTTTTGTCCCTTTGTTTCATATTCTCTGTTTTCTTCCTCCTCTGCACGTATTAATAACCTAAATCCATATTTTAACGCTCTGTAACATCCCTATTATAACAATCATTATAATTAGATAATGGATGTTAAATTCCTTCATTACAATTACCTTATTAACAGTTATCCTATAATCTTTTCATATTCTTCGCCGAGGTATATAAATCTCATCAATAGTATGCCTTTGTCCTATCGATCTATTTCTCTTCTCTCTGCCTAAACCAAATACATGTTGCCAGGTAATTTTGTTTTCTTCCCCGTATCCTGAGTTTCTCTGTTTGTTCGTGTTTATTTTTTGTGTTATGTTTTAGTTGGTTTATTTCTATATATCTCTGAATATTTTTCGATTTTAATTTTTCTCCTTCCCAAAACAGCCGTGCTTATGTTTCAACAGTAGTAGTATTGTGATATTCATAATTCGTGCAATGCCAACCTTAGTATACATATGAATTCAGTTGTCAAATAAAGTTAAGCTGGTTATGCAGAGACACCGATCCTGATACAAATTATGAAACGTCAATCATGAATAACAAATTACTTAGAACAACATATTAACGGGATTTACATAACTAAAAGATAAGCTGAATGGGTAACATGGAAGGTGACCAGTGGGACTTGGGATGCTATAGATGTAGATAACACTTCATAGTGAGGTTTCTTTTGGGTAGGCTAACAGTTTTAGAGTGGGGTTGTCAAAGGCCTAGATAACATAAAGCTGGTCTTGATTCTTGACAGTTGTGACTTCTGAATGTACCGTCGAAGCTAACACTGGAGGTGGGGTTAGATGAGAGCAATATGTATCTATATTCCTACAAGGTAGGTATCTACTGCACATTTCAGTTTTCATACCGAAGCAGCGGAAGGCTATCTACATCAGACCCTTCTAGCGTGGGATGCTTTGCGCACTGCTGTTGAATTTTATGTTTACCACTATCTTATAGCTATTTTAATTTTGTGTGGCAATTCAGTAAGGGAACCCTGCTTTTCATCGGTTCCAATTAGCCACTATGATGCTCTGTAAAACTAAGAGTAGTTAGTTCCTTTTTCTTCTTTGCTATCTTGTATCATATTTTTCCAAGTTAAAAAAAGTTATCTTGTATCATAATCATATCATATATAACTAAAAGTGAGAAGATCCTGCCCTCAAAGCTCGACAAATGTTCCACTGTTGTCCAAATGTAATAAAAGCATTCTGTCAACAAGAGCTTTGAGTGGATTATAGTTGAGTTGTACCATATTGCTTGTGCTCTGTTATAAAATATCCAATGGATGGTTAGTATATTCTTTCTAATTTGCAATATGTAGAGTGAATTGGAACTTTCAGGGTTGCCATTGTCAGCCTTTAACCAATCAATTCTGTAATTAAGATTGTTCTCTTTGAAAACTATTTTAGTTGTACTACTTCCATGAATAAGTGCAAAGCACGTGTCCAGAAACTAGTAGAACAAAAATCCTCAGGATCAAAAGGTGAACAGAATTAAGCCAACTCTGAAGATCATCTTAGGTTTTGGTAAGATTGGCATTCTTCAGTAATCATAGTCTTCGATTGAGAGATATCGTGACAAGAATTCTAATAACAAGCATGTAAGTAGTTGATGTTTTCACTTATTACTGATTTATATCATTTGGCATGAGATTGACTATTTGATTGGTATGAATCCTTATCTACTAGTCAAGTAAGGACTTCGAATGAATAGTAAGATAATGTATTAAGAAGTTGATATGTGGAGTGTGCAATGATGTACTTTTCCAAGAATATATATATTCTGCTGAGATGATGGAAAATGATGTTCAAACATCTCGACAAGAACAGCCTTGAAAATGTACCTACATAAATAATCTACTTGTTTGAGTTAATATCTCAAAAGGTCACTTAACTTTGAAAATTTATGAAGAAAGAGTTACGGGAGTGTCTTCACTTCACTTGGAGTTGGTTCAACCCATATAAAGCTTTGTGAAGCTACATAAATCTCTGCTTCTAGAAAACCACTAAAGATGATTTACTTGCACTTACATTTTTAGTACTTGATAATCATCAGCATATGTATAGCTTAAACTTGGACAGATAATAAAAAACAGGGAGATCAAAATTAAGTTGAATTTAAATTATATGCACTTTTATAATATTTCTTACTTTTATTTCTTGGAGTATAGATTAGTATTTCTTGAAGTAGAGGCAAACAGAAAGTAAAATGCAGCTAAACACTTTTGTAGTATTTCTTAATTTTATTCAAGCTTTCAAAACATATTAAATACTACTCAAATCTGAAATCACAAAATGAGGGAAGTACAAATGACGATGACATTCAAGAAACCAGTAAACAAAAAGCACACCACCAGAAGAGATGCTAACTTCTATGCTTCCAGAAATGTTTTCTTGATTTTATTAAGCCATTTGACTACTTCTTTAATGGTTATTCTTGATTCTGGAATTTCCTTTGTGCAGTCTAAAGCCAATTCTATCATGGAAGCTATGCAGATTTCACTTTTAGAAGTGATTTGTTCTTCCTCAGAAAACCAATTGGCATCCACAATGTCCATCATAGTCCCTGAAAATGATTGTATTATCTATTTCCTCAAGTCCATATTTTCATTGCATATCTCTTCATCCGTTGGTCTTCCTTTGGTCAAAACCTCCATCAACATGTTGCCGTAACTATAAACATCACCACTAGCTGATACTATTCCCTCCGAGCCATATTCTTGGAAAAGGATTGAAGAAAAAGTTAATTAAAATACAACATTAATTTTGCATAATAAGGACTTGCTTTATTTTTTGACTTCTAGAATTTGGACAGGCTTAATAAAGGTAAGAGAAACTCAGAGATAGTAGATTTTTTAATACCTGGTCAATATATCCAAGAGTGCCCAGTGTCTCAGTATGTGTCAGCGACTTGCTTATGGTTAAAATTAGAGATTCCAAAATCACTAACGTGAGCCACCATAGCTTCATCCAAAAGAACGTTTCCCGGCTTTAGGTCACAATGAACTATCAGAGTGTGAGGACCATGACGTAGATATTCGATTGCCAGAGACACATCAAGCATTATGGAAAATCTTTGAAGGAGGTTCAATCAAATGTGACTCTTGTCTGTACAACCAATTCTCAAGATTCCCGTTGGGCATATATCGCAGAACAAAGGCTCTTATATAGTCACTAGAACAAGTAGTAGTCATTGGAACAAGATTTCTGTGTCTGACATTTCTCATCACTTTGCATTCGGCATCAAATCTCTAGCATACTTGCTCATTTTCCAAATCCAAAACCTTTACAGCCACTGTACTTCCACCAGATAATGTGCCTTTGTACACAGCCATAACCTCTCACACCAATTAAATTGGATTCATCAAAACTATTTATTGCTCGTTAAATCTCGTGATAAGAAACTAATTGATGAGTCCTGATCTCTGGAACCCTCACCTCTTTTTTGGACTTCCCTTTCTTGTTTCATTTCGTTATCCAAATTGAAACCCGCAAGAATATCAGACTGGTTAAAATAATCACTGGAGTAACACTTTTTAGCACACCCTTCTTAAGCTATGATTGTTTTGTAGGATTAGAGATAGCACAAGCAGGAATCTCCACTATGTGCATTCCACATAGACCTTTGTTCCCGAGAAATAAATATAGACTGGAATTTGCAAACACACCACTATAAGGTATTTCACCTTCTAAATCATTAAATGAAACATTAATGCTTTTAAGGGATGAGAGTTATTCCAAAGACTTAGCACCCGACAAGGCATTTGAAGACAAATTCAAGAATTCCAAGCTTACCAAGTTGGCAATGGATAAAGAAATTTGGCCAAAAAATGAATTGTTCGATACGTCAAGAGACTGCAGGTTTTGTAGTTCTGCCAATCTGTTTGGTATTATTCCTGAAAAGTGGTTACTGGAAAGATGTAATTCTATAATGGCTTTCAATCCTCCAATATCTGATGGAACTTCTCCCCCTATTGAATTTTGTGTCACGTCCAGATAGAGAAGGCCACTGATCTTCCAAAGGCTCAACGGAAATTTTGATGAATATTTATTAGAACCATAATAAAGCGTTTGAAGCATGCTAAGTTTTCCTAAGCATTCTGGAATTAATCCAGAGACTCATTTCCATTCAGAAACAACTTAACCAAATTAGATAAATGGCATACCGGCTCTGGAATATGTCCCTGCAATTTATTATTATTTAGATACAGCCCTTGGAGTTGTTTAAGCTTTCCAACATCAGAAGGAATGTTCCCTGTCAAGTTGTTCCCTTGCAAGGCTAGGGTCACTAGACCGCTCATGTTGCCTATACTTGTGGGTATTAGGCCATTGATGTGTGCATTGATTATTACAAAGTTTTCTATAGTAGGCCATTCAATGGATTGTAACCCACTTGTAGATATTGCAACATCCTACAGTCCCCTAGAGAATTGAAGAATCGTAACTCACGCTCTGTTGGTTCATTGGTAAGTTGATTACTATATAGAAGCAGTGCTTGCAGCTCACGAAGATTCCCCAAATTAGTTGGAATAGTACCTGTGAGAAAGTTCTCTGATAGCTCCAGAAGCTGAAGCTTGGAAGCATTTGTTATGAACAATGGAATTTCCCCTTCCAGCTGATTGTTCCTCAAGGACAGTTCTTTAAGGTTTGGAAGACGAAGACCTGTAGTGGCTGGGATTTTCCCTGAGAGGCTGTTGAGACGGAAATCAATAGTTTCCAATGAAGATATGTTGAAAATAGCATCTGGAATTTGTCCAATGAGATTATAATTATTGTCAAAGCTTAATTGCCCCAAATTTAATAGCTTCCTTAATTCCGGAGGAATTTGACCCACTATGTGATTGTTTCCACAGTAAAGGTTATGCAGAGTGGAAATATTTCCCAATGAAGTGGGAATAGTCCCTTTTATTGGATTATCTCCAATATAGAACCTCTCAAGCTTGGATAAACAACCAATATTTCGAGTTATGTCTCCAGTTATGTTGTTCAAAGATATCGACAAAACTTTAAGCTCTGTGAGTTGGCATATGTTGGAAGGAATGCTACCAGAAATTTGGTTGAGACTTATACCTAAAAAGTTCAGATTTGAGACAGTATTTCCTTCATCAAGCAAAGAGAGGACCTGAGAGGCTGTTCATTAATTCCCAGAGATAGGATAAGAAGCGACGAGATGGTAAACAGTGTTGGGGGAACGAAACCTGTTAATTCATTGTCGACCAAGGACAAAAATCCAAGTTGGCTTAGATTACTAGTGTCCCTTGGAATGTTGCCGTTAACTCTATTCCCATACAAACTGAAGTTCATCAATTTTGGGGCATTTCCAACTGAAGGAGGGATCATACCCGTGAGAATATTGTTCCTAAGATTTAAGACACTGAGTTCGGGTACATTCCATGTCCCTCTCCCTATTTCACCGCTGAATTCATTGAAAGCCAATGAAATTACTTGAACTCTCTGGTGTTGAAATAGACTTGTTGGTATACTTCCATTGAGTTGATTGTTTTGAACATTAATCACTTGCGAGCGAGGCAAGTGGCCAAGTCCATAAGGGATGCCACCATGGAGTAAATTGTTCCCGAATTGAGGACACTAAGGAGGGACAAATTGGCCAAAGACGGAGAAATTGTGCCTTGAAGTTGCAAATCAGGAAGACTCAAGGCCACAACCTTTTGCCTTCTTGTACTGCAAGTGACACCAAACCAAGAGCAAAAAGAAGTATTCTTGGTCCAATTACTGGCCAAAAAATGACTGGGACTCGTAACGAGATTCTGGAAAGCTAGTAGGGCTTGTTGGTCAGTCTCATTTGTGTAAACAAGTGATATGGAAAGTTGAATCAGAAATATCAATATCAATAAGACATTGATGTTCTTCTTCATGTTGTTACTATATATGCACTTGAAAACAGATTGCTTCAAAGCTTGATTTTTTTCAAATGTATTATTCCTTTATATAGCCATTGATATTGCCCAAGTCTTCACGGCATCAACAACAACAGTATTTGATGTTTATATTGTACATTTGTACTCTCTTTTCTAGTTTGTATGACATAGTCTGATTCGGTAAAACTAAAGAAAAATCAGTCAACTTTCATCAAGTGTAAGTGTCCATTTCTGAAATGGACAAGGATAGCGGATCACTAACAATGATAAAGGCTAATTGGGTAATGAGCAAAATTGAGAAAGTTGATTAACAGTTCATTCCACTTGGGTTATTTCCACAAAACTTTTGGTTTATACATCTATTGCAATATCCACAACAGGTGCAGAATGATTAAAGAATAAGATAAACTTAAACAAATATGCTTTGTTTCCACAACCTTGACTTAACTATTTGCAAAATGTTCTTCCACAACTTTGACTTGTCTTGACTTCAAGGAAAGATCTATGAATATAATTATTGCAATGTTACAATAACAACAACATATTCAGTGTATTCTACAAGTAGAGTCCAGAGAATTAGTATATTATTAAAATCCAAAAATAAATAATAGGCAAATATTTGTCAAAACAGAGGCTTACACAGATAAGGCATAACAGAAAAAATTATACCGCTATAAGTTACATCATCAGATAAGCCATTGCTCAACTGATGAGATCATAAGGCCGACATAACTATCCTAATGACATTCATTTCATACAGATTAGCATTTTCAGTAAGCTGAAACTGAGCGAGCCACAGGGTATCCTCTTCTTAACCATTTAATAGTTAAAAGAAGTGCTCCTAATATAAGGACAAAATTTTTGCTCTGTTCAAGCAACGAGGGAGAAATTACTTTTCATTTTTCAATTTTCATTCTCAATTCATACCTTAGACTCAAAGAACTAAATTATCTCCCTTGTAAATGTACAAGAAGTTCATATTAGGTTGTGATATTATGTTCTGAATCACCATTTATTTGAATGAATATCTCAAAGATCATTGAACTTTGATCCTTTTTTGTGGGATTTATATTTATCTAACATAAAAAATAATTTATTTTGCTATGTCGTTCTTTTTAAATGATAAAATTTAGTGGAATGTTTTTATTGATACAACGGTTAAACTTGAGTGATTTTATTGATATAAAACTTTAAGTTGAAGTTATTAACGCCCATTTGTTTGCCAATGTAGCTAAACTTTCCGTACTCGACCTATCATGCCCTGATAATCGTAGTGTATGTTAAGCTTAAACTTGGATTGATGATAATGAAAAACAGGACGATAAATTTAAGTTGATTTCAAATTATATACACTTAGGGTGTTGAAACTATTGAATTATTAAAATCTGGTCTTTCACACCTGCTAAACTCAAAAAGTCCAACTAAGTATTCCATCTATTAGAAAGTTCCTTTTTTCAACTTTATACTGCTATAGCGGCCTTTTAATAATATAAAAATCCTCAATAGGGAAAAGTACAAGCAAGGGGAGCTAGTGTTACTTTACCAATCCTAATAAGGTAATGAACCTCAACTAATTAATAAGCATGAAGAAAATAAGAACTAGATATTCTATGACCATCATCGAGTTTGTAATACACTCAATGGTGATATTACAAATGAGGATGCTTATATAATGATAAAATATAAAAGCCAAGAAGAAAGTTAAGTTATCAACATCCATCTTCCTTTTACAAATGTATAAATTAAAAAATATAGATAGCCCATCTAAAGTAACTTGAAGTGATTTTTCTCTTATTTTCTTCAAATCTGTCATGGATGTATTGGTTCTTTTTGAATCAATCGATACTGTCATATGATTTTGTTTTGCCAGACGCATTGGTAAATGTCTTGAAATAAACTCTTCGGTCATTTTGTCATCCCAACTATATTGCCTACCATGTTTCTTCTTTTTGCTTTTATTGCTTCCACTTCTTTGATGCCAAGGTGAGATATCCCCATCCCTAGCCACTTTATCAAAGCATTCATCCAACATATTATCTTCCTCATCCTCATTAAAAGATTCATTGTCCATATCAACAGCATTATTATTACTGGAACTAAATTCCAATGCTAAAGTCTCCTATTCATTCTTCTTTGCAATTACACTTCTAGGCACAAAGCTAGATCTTGTGGGCTTAATTTGACATTCCAAAAAGGAGGTGAAACCTTCTCTTCTTTATCAACCAAATCAGCCCACCTAGGAGAACTCATCTTACCCTGTTTGTGAGATTAGCTTGAGAAGGTGATGACATACCTTTCATCAAATTTTTATCATTCTCTTTGGACTATAGGAGCTGTCCAGATTTCCCATGAAGTTCTACAACCGACTCCAAAGATTGGGAAGGGACCTCGTGAGGTAAGGCCTTCAATGTGACTATCGGTGACTTTATTGCCACATTGGATTTGTGTATCATGGCAGCCTGACATTCTTGAATTATCTTATTTACTTTAGGATATGAAAAGTGTAATATTGGAGCCATAACATTATCCTCTTTTCCAGTATCCTTCAAAAAAGTATCAAAACTATTCAAACATAATAATTCATTTGCGGAATCGCTCCGTGAGCCTAGAGAAACATTAGATGGTGCCTTCCTATGTGCAACCATGTTCAAGTTCTCTTTGCCACCAACTTCATTCCCTCTGTTCAAATCCTTGTCCAGCAATATTGCTACTGTATTACCATCAATTTCCTCCCTCTTATTCATAGCAGTCCCAATGTCAGAAATGCCACTTTTCTGAATCAAAAGATTATTAGACCCATGAGGTGTGTTGTTTTTATAGGGTCAACAACACCTGAACCTGTGCCTATATCACCTTGATCTCTAAGAACCACACCCTTCTGGATGGTCTGATAGAATTGTCCTTCATTGACCTTGAAGCTTCAGATAGTTCCTACTGGTCTGCAGCCTCTTTTACTGCTTCCTCGCCAATAAAGTAGCTAATAGTTGAACCTGGTAAAGGATCAGTCCCATTCTCGTTAGGACCTGTATGCAGCTTTGAGACTACATCAACTACACTAGCTTCCTTCACAACAGTAGCCAAAGAATTATGATTCCCAACCAATTGTTGTCCCACATTTAGACCAACTGTTTCTTTCATATCTTTTTTCGCAACAATCTTAGAGGTCAAAAAATCACGTGCACCTCTCTTTAATTGTTCCACACTGTTAGCCTCAGAATCCAGTTGAATAAGTGCTAAATCTCTCCCAGCTTCGTCGGCCAAACGACCATCTTGAGACAATGTCTTCCCCATTAATAGGCGACATTTATTTTCTTCATGTCCTTGATGTTTACAATGAGTACAATACAGTGGAAGATTGTCATAGATAAATCTTTGATAATTTTCAATAACTTTACCTGATTCTTTCTCCACAAATTGTAATCTTACCCGATTTGGGTATTTGTCAAGTAGGTCTGGGATTACCTTAACCCTAGTCGTACTTGGCCTGGTGCGATCTTGGGTTGCTTTATCCACTGCAACAGGCTTCTCTGCAGTTGTCCCAATTGATAATAAGGATCTCCTGGCAAAGAGATCTGTTGGTAACTCTGGCAATGAAATCCATACCCAAGATTTAGTTGTTTCCTCCTTGGGATTGAATGATGGCGTCCATAGAAAAATTCTAAATAAATAGTCTTCTCCGTCAAACTTAAAGTAGCCATACGAACATGACAAAACACGTACAAAATCCTCATATAGAAAAAAACCTAATTAACAAGTGATGAAAATCAAGTTGTCCAATATTACAGTTTCCTTTAACATCAAACTGCTTTGGTAAAAGCTTTCCTAACTCAGATAACACTAGTTTACCATATGCAAATTTGATAATCACTGCTTGATGTAAACCTTCTTCCCTAGCAAACTGCTCCCTTTCCTCCATAGTAAATCTCACAGTAGGTTCACCAGAATAAACTCAACTGGTTTTAGTATAGTTTTTGACAGATTTTGGGTCGTTTATTGTGGTTTAAGGGTTGCTGCATAGAGTTTATTAGGGCTGACGTTTGTCTCTCCCACAGCCATAGGCTGGGGAGAGGGCGAAGTAGCCATGGCTGCTATCACGTCGACTTCGAAAGCTCGAGAGAGGAAAATGTTGGGAAATATGAATCTGTAAAATTAGAAGAAGAAAAAGAAGGAAGAAGAACGTGAATAGTAGATCTTTTCTAGA
>JAABOM020058668.1:0-13651 GCA_011800125.2 Solanum clarkiae
AAGCAGCCCAGGTGGCCCGGCGGCGTTGGCGGGGGCCTGGTAGGATTTTATGGCCCAAGGAAGGCGAAACAGGCGATTTCGATAATTTTTCATGGTTGTTAGCTCACGAATTCTGGCTCTGCCTGGGGTTCCAGACAAAGATTCCCGAAAAATCAGACAGTTGGGTTAGCAATGAGCTCGGAAAGCAGTACAGGTGGCTCGACGGCATTGGCTGGGGCTGGTAGGATTTTATAGCCCAAGGAAGGTGAAACAGGAGATTTCGGGCTTTTTTGCGGGTATTAGCCCACGGATTCTTGCGCTGCCTGGGTTTCCGGGAAAAGATTCTCAAAAAATCATACGGTTGGATCGAGGACGATCCCAGAAAGCATCCCAGGTGGCCCGAAGGTGTTAGCGCGGGCCTGGTAGGATTTTATGGCCCAAGGAAGACGAAAAGGTGATTTCGGCCATTTTCCGTGGGTGTTAGCCCACGAATTCTGGCGATACCTGGGGTTCCAGGCAAAGATTCCCAAAAAATCATATAGACGAGTCGTCCATGAGCCCGAAAAGTGGCCCAGGTGGCCCAGCGGCATTGGCGGGGGCCTGGTAGGATTTTATGGCCCAAGGAATGCAAAATAGGCGATTTCAACCATTTTTCGTGGGTGTTGGCCCATGGATTATAGCGCTGCCTGGGGTTTTGGGCAAATATTTCTGATAAATCACACGAGTAGGTTGGACATGAGCCCGGCAAGCGGCCTGGTAGGATTTAATGGCCCAAAGAAAGCAAAACAAGCGATTTCAGCCATTTTCTGTGGGTGTTAACCCACGGATTCTTGCTCTGCCTGGGGTTCCAAGCAAAGATTCCCGAAATATATACGGGTGGGTCGGGGACAAGACTAGCAAGTAGCCCAGGTGGCCCAGCGGTATTGGCGGGGGCCTGGTAGGATTTTATGGCCTAAAGAAGGTGAAACAGGTGATTTCAGCAATTTTTCGTAGGTATTAGACCACGAATTCTGGCGCTGCCTGGGGTTCTGGGCAAAGATTCTCGAAAAATCATATGGGTGGGTCGGCCACGAGCCCAGAAAGCGAGCCAAGTGGCCCAGCGGTATTGGAGGGTTCCTGGTAGACTTTATGGCCCAATGAAGGCGAAACAGGCGATTTTGGCCATTTTCCGTGGGTGTTAGCCCACGAATTCTAGCGCTGCCCGGGGTTTCGGGCAAAGATACTTGAAAAATCATATGGATGGGTCATTCTGGAGCCTGTCAAGTGGTCTAGGTGTCCCTACGGCATTGGCGGGGGCCTATTAGGATTTTATGGCCCAAGGAAGGCGAAACAGGTGATGTTGGTCATTTTCCGTGGGTGTTAGCCCACGGATTCTGGCGCTGCCTGGGGTTCGAGGCGAAGATTTCTAAAAAATCATACGGGTGGGTCGGCCACAATCCCGGAAAGCTACTAAGGTGGCCCGACGGCATTGGCAGGGGCCTGGTAGGATTTTATGGCTTAAGGAATGGCAAAACAGGCAATTTCGACCATTTTCCTCGGGTGTTAGTCCATGGATTCTGGCGCTGCCTGGCATTCCAGGCAAAAATTCCTGAAAAATCATACGAATGGATCACCTACGATCCCAACAAATGGGCCAGGTAGCCCGACGCATTGGCAAGGGCCTTGTAGGATTTATGGCCCAAGGAAGGCGAAACAGGCGATTTCGGCCATTTTTCGTGGGTCATAGCTTGCGTTGCCTTGATTTTCGGGAAAAGACTCCCGAAAACTCATATGGGTGTATCCGGGATGTGCCTATCAAGCAGTCCAGGTGGCCCGACAGTGTTGGCGGGGGCCTGGTAGTATTTTATGGCCCAAGGAAGGTGAAACAGGCGATTTCGGTGATTTTTCGTGGGTGTTAGCCCACGGATTCTGGCGTTGCCTGGGGTTTCGGGAAAAGATTCCCAAATAATCATATAGGTAGGTCGGCCACAAGCCTGGCAATCGGCCTAGGTGGTCGGGTAGTGTTGGTGGGGGCCTTTTAGGATTTTATGGCCCAAGGAAGGCAAAACAGATGATTTCGGCCATTTTCCATGGGTGTTAGTCCATGGATACTGGCGTTTCCTGGGGTTTTGGGAAAAGATTCTCAAAACATTAGACGGGCGGGTCGGGACCGAACCCGGCAAGTGACCTAGCTGGCTCGACAGCATTGGCGGGGGCCTGGTAGGATTTTATGGCCCAAGGAAGGCAAAACAGGCGTTTTCGGCAATTTTTCGTGAGTGTTAGCCCAGAAATTCTGGCGCTGCCTGGGTTTCCCTTCAAAGATTCCCAAAAGATCATATGTGTGGGTTGGGGATGAGCCCAGGAAGCAGCACAGGTGGCCCGACGGCGTTGGCGGGGGCCTAGTAGGATTTTGTGGCCCAAGGAATGCGAAACAAGCTATTTCAGCCATTTTCCATTAGTATTAGCCCACGGATTCTGGCGCTGCCTGGGGTTCCGGGAAAAAATTCCTGAAATATCATACTGGTGGGTCATCCATGAGCCCAGCAAGCGGCCTAGGCGGCCCGGCGGCATTGGTGGGGGCCTAGTAGGATTTTATGGCCCAAGGAAGACCAAATAGGCGATTTCGGCCATTTTCCGTGGGTGTTAGCACATGGATTCTGACGCTGTTTGGTGTTCCGGGCAAAGATTAAAAAAAATCATATGGGCTGGTCTACCACGAGCCCAACAAGCTGCCCAGGTTTTCTCGTGGTGTTGGCGGGGGCCTGGTAGGATTTTATGGCCCAAGGAAGGCGAAACAGGCGATTTCAGCCATTTTTCGTGGGTGTTAGCCCACGGATTCTGGTGCTATCTGGGGTTTCGGGAAACTATTCCCAAAAAATCACACAAGTGGGTCGGCTACGAGCTCGACAAGCGGTCCAGGTGGCCCAATGGCATTGGCGGGAGCCTAGTAGGATTTTATGGCCCAAGAAACGCGAAACAAGCTATTTCAGCCATTTTCCGTGGGTGTTAGTCCACGGATTGTAGCGCTGCCTGGGGTTCCGGGAAAAGATTCCCAAAAATCTTACAGGAGGGTCCGCCACGAGCCGACAAACAGCCCAGGTGGTCCGGCGGCGTTAGTGGGGGCCCGATAGGATTTTATAGCCCAAGGAAGGGGAAACAAGCGATTTCAGCCATTTTCCATGGGGGTGAGCCCATAGATTCTGGTGCTTCCTGGGGTATCGGGCAAAGATTCCTAAAAAATCATATGGTGGGGTCGGTCACGAACCCGGCAAGCGGTCCAGGTGGCCTGGCCGCGTTGCCGGGGGCCTGGTAGGATTTTATGGCCCAAGGTAGGCGAAACAGGCTATTTCAGCCATTTGCCATGGGTGTTAGCCCACGGATTCTGGCGTTGCCTGGGGTATCAGGCAAAGATTCCCAAAATATCATACGTTTGGATTGGCCACGAACCCAACAAACGGCCCAGGTGGCCCGACAATGTTGGCGGGGGCCTGGTAGGATTTTATGGCCCAAGGAAGGCGAAACAGGTGATTTCGGCCATTTTTCGTGGGTGTTAGCCCACGGATTCTGGTGCTGCCTGGGTTTCCTAGCAAAGATTCCCAAAATATCATACATGTGGGTTAGGGACGAGCCTGGCAAGCAGCCCAAGTGGCCCGGCAGTGTTGGCGGGAACCTGGTAGGACTTTATAGCCCAAGGAAGGCAAAACAGGCGATTTTGGCCATTGTCCATGGGTGTTAGCCACGGATTCTGGCGCTGCCTGGGGTTCCGGGTAAAGATTCCCAAAAAATCATAAAAGTGGGTCAGCCATGAGCCCAACAAGCAGCCCAGGTGGCCCAAAGGTATTGGCGGGGGCCTGGTAGGATTTTATGGTCTAAGGAAGGTGAAATAGGCAATTTCGGCCATTTTTCGTTGGTGTCATCCCACGGATTCTGGCATTGCCTGGGGTTCCGAGAAAATATTCCCAAAAAATCATACAATTGGGTCGGCCACGAGCCCGAGAAGCAGCCCAGGTGGCTCGACGGCATTGGCGGGGGCCTGGTAGGATTTCACGGCCCAATGAAGGCAAAACAGGTGGTTTCAGCCATTTTCAGTGTGTGTTAGGCCACGGATTCTGGTGCTGCCGGGGTTCCGGGCAAAGATTCCCGGAAAATCATACAGGTGGGTCGGGGACTAGCCCTACATGCAGTCCAAGTAACTCGGCGGCACTGGCGGGGGTTTGGTAGTATTTTATGGCCCAAGAAAGGCAAAACAGGCGATTTAAGCCATTTTCCATGGGTGTTAGCCCACAGATTCTGGAGCTGCCTGGGGTTCCAGGAAACTATTCCAAAAACATCATACAGGTGGGTCGGCCACGAGCACGGCAAGTCGCCCAGGTGGCCCAATGGCATTGACAGGGGCTTAGTAGGATTTTATGGCCCAAGGAAGGTGAAACAGGTGATTTCGACCATTTTCTATGGGTGTTAGTCCACGGATTCTGGCGCTGCCCGGGGTTCCACGCAATGGTTCCCAAAATAATCATATGGGAGGGTCATCCATGAGACTGGCATATGGCCCAGGTGGTCCGGCAGCATTGGTGGGGGCCTGGTAGGATTTTATGGCCCAAGGATGGCGAAATGGGTGATTTCGGCCATTTTTCGTGGGTGTTGGACCACGGATTCTGGCGCTGCCTGGGGTTCCGAGCAAAGATTCCCAAAACAGTATACAGGTGGGTCTGCCAAGAGCCCGACAAGCAGCCCAGGTGGCCCAGCGGCATTGGTGGGGGCCTGGTAGGATTTTATGGCCCAAGGAAGGCGAAATAGGCGATTTTTCAGCCGTTTTTCGTGGGAGTAGGTCCACGGATTCTGGCGTTGCCTGGGGTTTCGGGCAAATATTTCCTAAAAATCATACGAGTGGGTCAGCCATGAGCCCGGCAAGCGGCCCAGGTGGCCCGGCGGTGTTGTCGGGGGCCTAGTAGGATTTAATGGCCCAAGGAAAGCAAAACAGACGATTTCAGCCATTTTCCGTGGGTGTTAGCCTACGAATTCTAGATCTTCCTGGGGTTCCGGGCAAAGATTCCCAAAAAATCATACGGGTCAGTTAGCCACCATTTCAGCAAGTGGACTAGGTGGCCCAGCAGCATTAGTAGGGGCCTGGTAGGATTTTATAGCCCAAGGAAAGCGAAATGGGCGATTTTAGCCATTTTCCATGGGTGTTAGCCCACGGATTCTGGCGCTGCCTGGGGTTTCGGGCAAAGATTCCCAAAAAATCATAAAAATGGGTCAGCTACGACCTCGACAAGCGGCCCAGGTGGCTCGGCAACGTTGGCGGGGGCCTGGTAGGATTTTATGGCCCAAGGATGGTGAAACAGGCGATTTCGTCCATTTTTCGAGGGTGTTAGCCAACTGATTCTGGCGCTGCCTGGTGTTCCGGGCAAAGATTCTCGGAAATTCATATGGATGTGCCAGACACAAGCCCGACAAGTGGCCCTGGTGGCCCGACGACGTTATTAGTGGTCTGGTATGATTTTATGGCGCAAGGAAGGCGAAACAGGCGATGTTGGCCATTTTTCATTGGTGTTAGGGCACAGATTTTTGCGCTGCCTGGGTTTTCCGGAAAAGATTTCCAATATATGATATGGGTGGGTCAGGGACGAGCCCGTCAAGCAACCTAGGTGGCCTAGCGGCATTGACGGGGGATTACTAGGTTTTTATGTCCCAAGGAAGGCGAAATAGGTGATTTCGGCCAATTTTCATGGGTGTTAGCCCACGGATTTTGGCGCTGCCTGGGCTTCCAGGCGAAGATTCCAAAAAAAAATCATAGGAGTGGGTCGGCCACGAGCCAGACAAGCCGGCTAGGTGGCCCAATGGCATTGGCGGGGGCCTAGTAGAATTTTATGGCCCAAGGAAGGCGAAACAGGCGACTTCGGCCATTTTCCATGGGAGTTAGCCCATGGATTCTGGTGCTGCCTCGGGTTCCGGGCAAAGATTCTCAAATAATCATATGGATGGGTCGGCCACGAGCTCGGCATGCTGCCCAGGTGGTCCGATGGTATTGGTGGGGGCTTGGTATGATTTTATAGGCCAAGAAAGGCGAAACAAGCGATTTTGGTCATTTTCCGTGGGTGTTAGCCCATGAATTCTGGCACTACCTGGCGTATCGGGCAAAGATTCCTGAAAAATCATACGGTTGGGTCAGCCATGAACCCGTCAAGCGGCCCAGGTGGCCCGGCCGCGTTGGCGGGGGCCTGGTAGTATTTTATGGCCCAAGGTAGTCAAAACAGGCTATTTCGGCCATTTTCCATGGCCCATGGATTTTGGCGTTGCCTCGGTTGCCAAGTAAAGATTCCCAAAAACTCATATGAGTGGGCCAGGGACGATCCCCGCAAGCAGCGCAGGAGGCCCAACAGTGTTGGCGGGGCCTGTTAGGAATTTATGGCCCAAGGAAGGTGAAACAGGTGATTTCGGCCATTTTCCGAGGGTGTTAACCCACGGATTCTGACGCTGCCTGGGGTTCCGGGCAAAGATTCCCAAAAAATCATATGGGTGGGTCATCCACGAGCCCAACAAGCGGCCCAAGTGGACCAGCGGTGTTGACGTGGGCCTGGTAAGATTTTATGGCCCAAGGAATGCGAAACAGGCAATGTCGGCCATTTTTCGTGGGTGTTAGGCCACGAATTCTAGCGCTACATGGGTTTTCGAGCAAAGGTTCCGAAAAAATCATATGAGTGGATCGTGGACGAGCCCTGCAAGCAGTCTAGCTAGCCCAATGGTGTTGGCGGGGGCCTGGTAGGATTTTATGGCCCAAGAAAGGAGAAACAAGCCATTTCAGCCATTTGTTGTGGGTGTTTGCCCACAGATTCTGGTGTTGCCTGGGGTTCCGGACAAATATTCCCAAAAAAATCATACGGGTGGGTCGACCGCGAGCCCAGCAAGCGGTCCAAGTTTCGCAACGGCTTTGGCTGGGGCCTGGTAGGATTTTATGGCACAAGGAAGGCGAAACAGGCAATTTCTACCATATTCCGTAGGTGTTAGCCCATGGATTCTGGCGCTGCCTGAGGTTCCGGGAAAAGATTCCTGAACAATCATACAAGTGGGTCGGGAACGAGTACGGAAAGTAGCCCAGGTGGCCCAGTGGCACTGGCGAGGTCCTGGTAAGACTTTATGGCCAAGGAAGGCGAAACAGGCGATTTCGGCCATTTTCCATGGGTGTTAGCCCACGGATTTTGGCGCTGACTGGGGTTCCGGGCAAAAATTCCTGAAAGATCATGTGGGTAGGTCAGCAATGAACCCGATAAGCAGCCTAGGTAGCCCAGCAACATTGGTGGGGGCCTGGTAGGATTTTATGACCCAAGGAAGGCGAAACAATCAATTTTGGCCATTTTCCGTAGGTGTTAGCCCACGGATCCTGGCGCTTCCTAGGGTTTCGATAAAAGATTCCCAAAAAATCATACCTGTGGGTCGAACACGATCCCGATAAGTGGCCCAGATGGCCCGGCGGTGTTGGCGGGGGTCTGGTAGGATTTTATGGCCCAAGGAAGGCGAAATAGTTGATTTTGATCATTTTCCGTGGGTATTAGCCCGCGAATTCTAACGCTGCTTGGGGTTTCGGGCAAAGATTCCTGAAAAATCATACAGGTGGGTCAGCCACGAGCCCAGTAAGCAGCCCAGGTGTCCCAACAACATTGGTGAGAGCCTGATAGGATTTTATGGCCTAAGGAATACGAAACGGGCGATTTCGACCATTTTTCGTGAGTGTTAGTCCACGGATTCTGGCGCTGCCTGGGGATTCGGGCAAAGATTCCCAAAAAATCATATGGGCGGGTCGACTTCGAGCCCGGCAAGTGGCCCAGGTAGGCCGACGACATTGGAGGGGGCCTGGTAGGATTTTATGGCACAAGGAAGGCAAAACTAGTGATTTCGTCCATTTTCCATGGATGTTATTCCCAAAAAATCATACTAGTGGGTTGGGGACGAACCCGGCAAGCATCTCATATGGCTCGACGGCATTGGCGAGGGCCTAGTAGTATTTTATGGCCCAAGGAAGGCGAAACAGGCGATTTCGGCCATTTTCTGTGGGTGTTAGCCCACGGATTCTGGCTCTTCCTGAGGATCCGGGCAAAGATTCTCGAAATAATCATGCAAGAGGGTCGTCTATGAGCCCAAAAAGTGGCCCAGGAATCCCAGCAGTGTTGGCGGGGTCCTAGTACATTTTTATGGCCCAAGGACGGCGAAAAGGCGATTTTGGCCATTTTCTGTGGGTGTTCGCCCACAGATTCTGGCTCTACCCGGGGTTCCTGCCAAAGATTCCCAAAATATCATACGAGTGGGTCAGCCACGAGCCCGAAAAGCAGCCCAGGTGGCCCGGCGATGTTGACAGGGGCCTGGTAGGACGTTATGGCCCAAGGAAAGCGAAATAGGCGATTTCTGTCATTTTCCGTGGGTGTTAGCCCACGGATTCTGGCGCTGCCTGGGGTTCCGGGCAATAATCCCCAAAAAGTCATACGTGCGTGTTGGGCACGAGCGTGGCAAGCGACCTAGGTCACTTGGTGGTGTTATCGGGGGCCTGGTAGGATTTTATGGCCCAAGAAAGGTGAAATAGGGGATTTCGGCCATTTTCCATGGGTGTTAGTCCATGAATTCTGGCGCTACCGGAGGTTACGAGCAAAGATTCCTAAAACATCATATGGTTGGGTCGTCCACGAGCCCGACAATCAGCCTCGGTGGCCCGACCGGGTTGGCGGGGGCTTGGTAGGATTTTATGGCCCAAGGAAGGCGAAATAGGCGATTTCGGCCATTTTCGGTGGGTGTTAGCCCACGGATTCTGGTGCTGCCTTGGTTTTCGAGCAAAGATTTCAATAATATCATTCGGGTGCATCTATCACGACACCAGCAAGCGCTCCAGGTGTTCCGGCAGCGTTGGCGGGGGACTGGTAGGATTATATGGCCCGAGTAAGGCGAAACAAGCGATTTTGGCCATTTTTTGTGAGTGTTAGCCCACGGATTCTGGCGCTGCCTTCAGTTCCGGGAAAAAATTCTGAAAAATTCATACGTTAGGTCAGCCACGAGTCCGCCAAGCGGCCCAAGTGGCCCGGCGGCATTGGCGGGGGCCTGGTAGGATTTTATAGCCCAAAGAAGGCAAAACAGGCGATTTAAGTCATTTTCCATTGGTGTTAGCCCACGGATTCTGGCGCTGCCTGGGTTCTGGGTAAAGATTCCAAAAAATTCATATGGGTGGGTCGGGCACGAGCCCAGCAAGCATCCCAGGTGGCCCGGCGGCGCTGGCGGGTGCCTGGTAGTATTTTATGGCCCAAGGAACGTGAAATGGGCGATTTCGGTAATTTTTCATGTGTTAGCCCACGAATTTTGGCGCTGCCTGGGTTTTCGGGCATAGATTCTCAAAAAATCAAAGGATTGTGTCGGGTATGAGCACAACAGCGTTGGCGGGGGCCAGGTAGGATGTTATGGCCCAAGGAACGCGAAACAGGCAATTTCAGCCATTTTCCGTACGTGTCATCCCACGGATTCTCGCGCTGCCTGGAGTTCCGAGCAAAAATTCCCGAACATTCACATGAGTGGGTCGGCTACGAGCCCGAAAAGTGTCCCAGGTGGACCGACGGCATTGGCGGGGGCCTGGTAGGATTTTTAGCCCAAGGAAGGTAAAACAGGCCATTTCGGCCATTTTCCATGTGTGTTAGAACACAGATTCTGGTAATGCCCGGGTTTCCGGGGCAAAGATTCCCGAAGAATCACACTGGTGGGTTAGGGATAAGCATAGCAAATTGCCCAAGTGGCCCAGCGGCGTTGACGGGGACCTGATAGGATTTTATGTCCCAAGGAAGGCAAAACAGGTGATTTCGGCCATTTTCGTGGGTGTTAGCCCAAGGATTATGCCGCTGCCTGGGGTTCCGAGCAAAGATTCCTAAATATTGTACGAGAGGGTCGGCCACGAGCCTGGTAAGCGTCCCAGGCATCCTGGCAATGTTAGCGGGGGCCTGGTAGAATTTTATAGCCCAAGGAAGGCGAAACAGGCGATTTCGGCCATTTTCCATGGGTGTTAGCCTACAGACTCTGGCGCTGCCTAGGATTACGAGCGAAGATTCCTAAAAACTCATATGGGTGGATCGGCCACGAGCCCGGGAAGTGGACCAGGTGGCCCTGTGATGTTGGCGGGGGCCTGGTAGGATTTTATGGCCCAAGGAAGGCGAAACAGATGATTTTGGCCATTTTCCATGGGGGTGAACCCACGGATTTTGGCGCTGCCTGGGATTCCGGCCAAAGATTCCCAAAAAAACATACGGTGGGTCGACCACGATCCTGGCAAGCAACCCAGGTGGCCCGACGGCGTTGGCGGGGGCCTGGTATGACATTATGGCCCAAGGAAGGCGAAATAAGCGATTTCGACCATTTTCCGTGAGTGTTAGCCAACGGATTCTGGCACTGCCTGGGGTTCCGGGAAAAAATAACCAAAAAAATAGGGGTGGGTCGACCATGAGCTCGACAAGCAGCCCAGGATGGCCTGCAGCATTAGCGTGGGTCTGGTAGGATTTTATGGCCCAAGGAAGGCGAAACAAGAGATTTTGGCCATTTTTCGTTAGTGTTAGCCCACGGATTCTGGCGTCGCCTGGGGTTCTGGGCAATGATTCCCAAAAAATCATACGTGTAGGTCGAGCACGAGCCTTTTAAGTGGCCTAGGCTATCCGGGGGTATTGTCGGGGCCCTGGTAGGATTTTATGGCCCAAGGAAGGTTAAACAGGCAATTTCGGCCATTTTCCATGGGTGTTAGCCCACGGATTCTGGCGCTGCCTGGGGTTCCGGGTAAAGATTCCTGAAAAATCACACGGATGGGTCAGGGACGAGCCCGGAAAGTGGCCTAGGTGGCCCAGTAGAGTTGGCGGGGACCTGGGAGGATTTTATGGCCTAAGGAATGCGAAACAGGCGATTTCGGCTATTTTCTGTAGGTGTTAGCCCACGGATTCTTGCGCTGCCTGGGTTCTCAGCAAAGATTCCCAAAACATAATACATGTGGGTCAAGTATGCGCCTGTAAAGTGGCCCAGGTGGCCCGACGATGTTGGTGGGGGCCTGGTAGGATTTTATGAAGGAAGGCGAAACAGGCTATTTTAGCCATTTCCCGTGGGTGTTAGCTCACGGATTGTGGCGCTACCTGGGGTTTCGGGAAAAGATTCTTGAAAAATCATATGTATGGGTCGGTCACAAGCCCAACATGCGGCCCAAGTGTCCCTGCAGTGTTAGCGGGGGCCTGGTAGGATTTTATGGCCCAAGGAAGGCGAAACAAGCGATTACGGCCATTTTCTGTGGGTGTTAGCCCACGGATTCTGGCGCTGCCTGGGGTTCTGGAGAACAATTCCTGAAAAATCATACGTGTGAGTCGGGCACGAGCCCGGCAAGCGGCCTAGGTCACCCGACGGTGTTGTCAGGGTCCTGGTAGCATTTTATGGCCCAAGAAAGGCGAAACAAGTGATTTCAGCCATTTTCCGTAGGTGTTAGCCCACGGATTCTGGCGCTGCCTAGGGTTCCAGGCAAAGAGTCCTGAAAAATCATATGGATGGGTCGGCGAAGTGCCCTGCAAGTAGTCCAGGTGGCCCGACGGCGTTGGCGGGGGCCTAGTAGGATTTTATAGCCCAAAGAAGGCGAAACAGACAATTTTAGCTATTTTTCGTTGGTGTTAGCCCACGTATTCTGGCGCTGCCTAGGTTTCCGGGCAAAGAATCCTGAAAAATCATATGGGTGCATTTGCTATGAGCCTAGCAAGCAGCCCAGGTGTCCCAGCGGCATTGGCGGAGGCGTGGTAGGATTTTATTGCCAAAGGAAGGCAAAAAAGGCGATTTCGACCATTTTCCGTGGGTGTGCTGCCATCAGTTCCAGGAAAAGATTCTCAAAAATTCATATGTGTGGGTCGTCCACGAGCCCATCAAGTGGTACAGGTGGCCCGGCGGCATTAACATTGGCCTGGTAGGATTTTATGGCCCAAAAGAAGGCAAAATAGGCGATTTCAACCATTTTTCGTGGGTGTTAGCCCACGGATTCTGGCGCTGCCTGGGTTCCCGGCAAAGATTCCTAAAAAATCAAACACCTCGATCGGGGACGAGCCCAGCAAGCGGCCCAGGAGGCCTGGTCGCATTGGCGGGGGCCTGGTAGGATTTTATGGCCCAAGGAAGGCGAAACAGTCGATTTCAGCCATTTTCCGTGGGTGTTAGCCCACGGATTCTGGCACTGCCTGGAATTTTGGGCAAAGATTCTCGAAAAATCATACAGGCGGGTCTTTCACGAGCCCGACATGCGGCCCACATGGCCCGACGGCATTGGCGGGGGCCTGGTAGGATTTTATGGCCCAAAGAAGGTGAAACAGTCGATTTAGGCCATTGGGCCTTAGGTGTTAGCCCACGAATTCTGGCGCTGCCTGGGGTTCCGAGCAAAGATTCCTGAAAAATCATATGAGTGGATTGGGCACGAGCCCGACAAGCGGTCCAGGTGGCCCGGCGGTGTCGGTGGGGGCCTGGTAGGATTGTATGGGCCAAAGAAGGTAAAACAGGCGATTTCGGCCATTTTTCGTAGGTGTTAGCCCACGGATTCTGGCGCTGCCTGGGGTTCCAGGCAAATATTCCAGAAAAATCATACGGGCGAGTCGAAGACGATCCTGTCAAGCGGACCAGGTGGCCTGGCGATGTTGGCAGGGGCCTGGTAGGATTTTATGGCCCAAGGAAGGCGAAAAAAGAGATTTTAGCCATTTTCTGTGGGTCTTAGCCCATGGATTTTGGATCTGCCTGGGGTTCCAAGTAAAGATTCCCGAAAAATCATACGGGCGGGCCAGGGATGAACCCGGCAAGCAGCCCAGGTGGCCCGATGGCATTCTGGTGCTGCCTGGGGTTCCGGGCAAGGATTCCTGAAAAATCATACAGGCGGGTCGGGGACGAGCTCGTCAAATAGCTCAGGTGTCCCGGTGGCATTGGCAGGGGCCTGGTAGGATTTTATGGTCCAAGGAATGGGAAACAGGTGATTTTGGGCATTTTTCATGGGTGTTAGCCCACGGATTCTGGCGTTGCCAAGTGTTCCAGGCAAAGATTCCCAAAAAATCACACAGGTTGGTCGGGGACGAGCCCTGCAAGCAGCCCAAGGGGCTCGGTAGTGTTGGCAGAGGCCTGGTAGGATTTTATGGCCCAAGGAAGGCGAAACTTGCGATTTTAGCAATTTTTCGTGGTTGTTAGCCCACGGATTCTGGCGCTGCCTGTGGCTCCGGGCAAAGATTCTTGAAAAATCACACGAGTCGTTCGGGGATGAGCCCAAAAAGTAACCCAAGTGGCCCTGTGGCATTGGCGGGGCCCTGGAAGGATTTTATTTCCCAAGGAAGGTGAAACAGGCGATTTCAGCCATTTTTCGTCGCTGTTAGCCCACGAATTCTGGCGTTGTTTGGGGTTTCGGGCAAAGACTCCCTAAAAATCACATGAGTCGATTGGGGACGATCCCGGAAAGTAGCCCAGGTGGCCTGACGGCATTGGGGGGCCTGGTAGGATTTTATGGCCCAAAGAAGGTGAAACATGCGATTTCGGCCATTTTTCGTGGGTGCTAGCCCACGAATTCTGGCGCTGCCTGGGTTTCCGGGAAAAAACAACAACAACAACAGCAACAACAACATACCCCAGTGCCTCAAAAGGCTCCCGCTCATTGCGAGGTGAGGGGGGGTCGGATGTACGCAGCCTA
>JAABOM020058669.1:0-13650 GCA_011800125.2 Solanum clarkiae
AGCCATTTTGCTTTATTCCATCATACTTCAAGGCCAAAAAATAGTCAATCTTTGGCTCCATCCGAGATTGATGGAAAGAATGTTAAAATAACACCAAAAACTACTATTACTAAGGAGAGGTAGAAAAGGGAATGAACTTAGCCATTTGTAGCATGAAAGTTATTTAGCAGTCCGTGCTTCTGTTGCGCCAACTGTGGTTACTCTATATGTTCATGGAGGAGATGCCAAAATACCAGATGATAAAGCTAGGTAGATACGTAAAGACATGCGGACTCCAAAAGTAAAGATACGCGTTCTCTCTACAATTTTCCTGCCGCAGGCATTTCTCACAATTCAAAGAAGAAAAACCTTTAATAGCAAAGAAACCGCTATGCGCTGTAACGACAGACATCGGTGACATCTTTGATCTTCACTGTGGTAGTTTGGTTTCCATCGGCTCATCTAGGTATGCTTTCTGGCTTTATTTTTTAATTTGTTCCGTCAAATTTCTTCCGCTCATGTTCAGCAATTTGTTAAATGCAATATTACCGAGCGCATTCTTTGGACTTTTGCTTTTATGATTTTGGTAAGATGTTGGTATTTTGATTCTGATAAGGGTTCCCACGAAACAGCCTCTCTACTTTTATGGCAGTGATAGTGGTAAGCTCTGCGTACATTCTATCTCCCCAGATCCCACTTGTGAGATTTTACTGGGTATGTTGTTGTTGTTGTTCGTATTTTGATTCTGCACACTTCATTGTTGTCCTTGCTTTGGTGTTTATATTTTCCTCTAATCCTGTGCCTACAAAGTGTTTGACAAAATTCATCTTCCTCGAAAGCTGCCACACCTGCTGGTTGCTTCAAAAAGACTAAATTCACACTTAAAGATGGTAGTTAAATTGCTAGGGAATAGAGGTTGGCTATCTAATAAAAAGGTGGAGGCATAATATTTGTAGGATACTGGTTTGAAAACCAGTATAGCTGCTTGGCATGGTTGTGTATTAGGATGTCTGGTAATTCAAATAGTTAAAAAACTTACAAATACAGTCATATGAGCGTTGCTTTTGGACAAATACCCGGTTAACTACTAACTAATTTTTATTTTTACTGTTACTTACTAGCGTCCCTGAGCTCTATTTTGCTGCTCACATAAAAACTTTCCAGAGCCAACCAAGCATTAGGTTGATAAACCAGCATCTCCTTTGCATTAGGTTGATAAACCAAATTCGCGTTAGGTGTTGCTACATGAGCCGTTAGTCAGAAGAAATTTGCCAATATAGATCTTGACTGGTTCTACTCTTAGCTTGTCTTTTCTGGAATTGGCGTCCTGTTATCTCCCCGCACATTCTAAATGTATTTGTTAGAGAATTATTTCCTAATAATCCTTTTCATCTGAACTTTTCGGACATCAATTCGCATAGTTTTGTCCAGAGAACTTACAAGTTCAGAGGCAAACCAAAAAAAAGGTTGCAAGCTTCGCTCCTTCTGGTCTTCTTTAAAATTCACATGACATTTCTTTTCCTATCCTACTCGAGTATCTGTGATTCACTTCAACAATCAGTTTATTTGCATCTATAATTTTTATCCTTCGTTCCATCTTGTTTTGTATTATTGAACATGATAGATAGGAAATCACCTTGAGTATACGCTACGCCGGCTCACCTGATAACATCTAAACTTACTGGGAACCAAGTATATAGACGCTATGTTACACAGCCAAGTAATGCTTATGTGATGTTCTTCTTTAATTGACACGGCACTTCGCATGCTCGCTCTGAGCGGGTTTTCATATCCTTTCCATATGTCTATGATTCACCTCAGCAATCAGTTTGCTTACTTGTGTAATTTTTATCCTCTGCTTCATCTTGCTTTGTATCGATGAACATGTTGGATAGCAAATCAGCTTGACTATATGCTACGTAATTGGTTCCCCGCTCTGTCGGGCTTACACTTTAAGGCTTTAGAGGCTGACCTGTTTTTCCAATGCCTAAAATAGCCTTCTGGCAGGGACCTGCTTTAGGAGTATTTCTCATATTTCATACTTTAGGCTATTACCGCCCTTTGTATTTCATGCTAAAAAATTTGTATTCCTGCATTTGATCTATTTAACGAGGCTCAGTATGAATGTTTATTACAGCCTGATATGTGGTTACTCTCTGTCATTTAAATAGTTTAGTTTGTTTCTGCTGAGAGGTACTACCTACGCCTCCTCGGATGCTCAATATTTGGTTGATACCTAGCCTTGTAAAGTCTTTTCTACAAAGATTTTAATCTGTCATGGAAAGAATCGCCTGCTGTGCTGTCTTTCCAAATAATAAAGATCGTAATGAATGTGTCATGCACATAATCTTGCCATGAAACCTTGCAAGCGGCTTTCTGCGGCCCTTCTTTGAGGCCGAGGCCAGTTAATATTTCATCCATGTAGAATACTTTAGCTGGGCCAGCTAGCATTTGGGTGGCATTCAATGGAAAAACCTTTTTTTAGCAAAACTTTGTCACCAAACATACCACATAGTAAGCATACATGTTCATTATCATAAGTGGCTGTTTATAGAGCACTGCAAAGTCGTTTCGTTAGCAATATTCTAGACAATCCTCTTACCTAATCCTTCATTCTAAAATTTCAAACGTCCACATTCTGGTCTTCTCTCCTTACCAATCAACGTTAGTTCTCCTACCTTACCAAATAGAAAAACTTTCTTCCTCCGTTTTCTCATGACAAGACAACTGAGGTTGGCAATCCCATGGAAAGCTAGGCTCTCTCACAAACTAATGGAAATCATTATGTCATTAAACTACACATTGTGTACTGCGTAAACCAAACGTTGCCCAAAAGCTTGTAATACTCAAGGTCAGGAACTCACTAATTTTTTTGCCCGTGATCTGTTTAAATGTTTTTGTATTTTCCAACTAACCCCAAAAAACCTCTTTTGTTCAGGAACTCACTAACGCGTCCTAGCTGCTCCCTTCCTACAAAATTCTGACTGCTCTTTTCCTAAAAACACTTCTTCCTGCTTATTTATTCAGTTTATGCACAACTTATACAGTTACGCTATTCACTGCTACTGTGTAAATACATAGAATAGTAAATAAATATATCTTGCTAAATTTTGTAGTTGAAAAATCCACGCAATACTCAAAAGTATGTCACAACATAAATCAAAAGAGAAGATGCAAGCTACTGAAAAGGCGGTACAATTGGTAGAACAACCTTCAAAAAGAAAAAGATCCAACTTTGAATGTGACACTGTCCATATTGATACTCAACAATCCGTTCATCTTGCAACAGCTTCCACAAAACAAATTATCAATGACAGCGAGACCTGTAGGCTTGTTACCTTGACACCTTCTCAAATCGGAACTGCTAAAGACAATGCCAATACACCTATAAAGACTTTTCGCAGAGAAAGCCAAATGGCTCATCCATTTTGTCTTTTTGAAAAAGGTAAAATCACGTGGTGCCTTCCGTTAAGTTTTTCCCACATAACTATATATTCATATCAATAATACCTGTTCTTGCTCCCTCCCCTTTAGGCTCAACATCGTGCGCCCCTAATGAACAAAACAACATACCTTCAGAAACGCCTGAAGGTATGAATTCTTGCATAGAATTTCTGGTTTGGCATCATTACTACTTATTTCTTATTTAACTCATGATTTTGCCACTTCTCAAAATTTTAGTTATCAAGAAACAACACAAAAATACTTTGTGTATTGACCAACTTCGAACCTTGTATATTCCACTTAAACAGGTTCCGAGATGTAAATTCTGTAATTCAATCAAGCTTCAATATGAATCAGTAGGATTCTGTTGTAGTGATGGCTCAGTTAAATTGGTCTCACATAAATTACCAATTGAATTACGAAATCTCTACTTTGGAAACAATGAAGAATCTAAGCACTTTCGAACATATATTAGAACATATAATAATATGTTTGCTTTTACCTCTCTTGGTGTGCACTACGATAAAAATTTAGCAAGAAGAGATCATGGTGTTTATACATTTCGCGTCCAAGGTCAAATGTACCACTTCATAGAGGACCTATATCCAATTGATGGAAAACCCAAAAATTTACAGTTATATTTTTTTTGATAACAATAATGAGGTTGCAAATAGAATGATGTGCTCAGATAGTATCAATGAGGGCATAGTTAGAAAACTGATGGATATTTTGAAAATCAATCCATATACTATATTTCTTAAAAACCTAATGGATATTTCAAACATAGATAATCTCTACATTGCTCTTAAATGTGACTCAAGTTTAGACCAACAAACATATAATCTTCCTACTGTATCCGAAGTAGCAGGTATATGGATTGAACAAAATAATAATTCTATTACTCACACACCTCATATTCGGATTACACGCGGAATAATAGATCCTAAATAGTGAATTACTATTATGGCTGCTATGATGCTTTACAGTATCCGTTGTTATTCCCTTATGGACAACATGGATGGTATTGTGGGATTCAAAAACGCGGACTGCTTGAAAGAAATAGCGGGCAGCATTTTTCGAGCCAGCCTGATGTATTAACGAGCATAAAAATACGCCTTCAATTGAAGATTATTTGAACACTGAAAATAAAACATTCCAAAAAGGAAAGAAAAAGCGTGATACTGTTTCTGTTCGTGAATATTACTGTTACAAACTTCAGATAAGTAGTGCTAATGAAGATGAAATTTTGCATTCTGGCAGACTGCTCCAGCAATACTCAATAGATGCATATATAAGACTCGAAACACAGATAGATTTCATTTCATTCAACCAAGACTTATTTAGAACAGATGTATTGCAGGGATTAGTTGACACCTTGAGATTAGGGGAACGAAACACTTCTAATGTTGGAAGGCAAAAATTCCTTCCGGCTTCTTTCATAGGGGGACCAAGCGATATGTGACAACGATATATGGATGCTATCATATTAGTACAACACCATGGTAAACCTGATCTATTTATTACTATGACTTGCAATCCAGCATGTCCAGAAATAAAGGAACATTTACTACCTACAGATGAGGCCCAAAATAGACCTGACTTGATTAGTCGAGTGTTTAGAGCTAAGGTTGAAGAACTTAAATCAGATATACATAAATGAAACATTTTTGGGAAAGTCGTTGCTTCTATGTACACAATAGAATTTCAAAAAGGAGGATTACCACATGTCCACTTTTTAATCATCTTAGCCAATGAGTATAAATTGTTAACACGTGAGGCATACAATTCCGTAATTAGTGTGGAATTGCCTGATATAACAACAAAACCAGATTTATATCGATGTGTTTTTAAACATATGATGCATGGTCCTTGTGTTGATTTAAACCCCACAAATTCATGTACGAAAAAACAGGGTTGTTGTAAATTTAACTACCCAAAACAATATGCTGATCAAACCTCAAAAGGAAAAGATGCTTACCCAATTTATAAAAGGCGGAATACTGGACACATGTTAAGGTAAGAGATAAATTATTAGATAACTCTTGGGTTGTTCCATACAATCCATATTTGCTGGGCAAATTCAACTGTCATATGAATGTGGAAGTTTGTTCGGATATTAAAGTGGTTAAATATTTATACAAATATATTTGCAAAGGCTATGACAAGATTGCTTTCACTGTGAATAATAATGAAGCAAATACAGAAATTGATAAAATAAACGAATATCAATCTGCTAGATGGGTATCCACGCCAAAAGCTACATGGCACTTATTTGGGTTTCCTATAAGTGAAATGAATCCAAATGTTTATCAACTCCAACTACATCTTGAAGGACAACAGTTTGTGTCCTTTAAAAGTAACGCTGATATAAAGACAATCCTTAGAAATCCTATGATCATCACAACAATGTTAACAGAGTTTTTTCATATGAATAGAGCAAACAAAGATGCTACTAAACTAAATTTACTATATAAAGAGTTTCCAGAACATTTTGTTTGGTCTACGAGAGATAAAATATGGACACGTCGCAAACAATGTTTTGCTATTGGACGTGTTGTGACGTGTCATCCAACCGAAGGAGAACGATGTTACCTTAGATTACTATTGATGAATGTGAGATGTCCAAAGTCTTACCAAGATCTTCTGACAATCAATGGAAAAACTTATAGCACTTTGAAAGAAGCTGCCGAACAACGAGGATTTCTACATCGTGATAGTAATCTTGCTGACTGTATGTCTAAAGCTGTGAGTTATCAACTACCATATAGTGTGGCGTTTATTTGCTACTTTGTTGGTATACTGTGAACCAACCGATCCCAAGGAACTATGGGAAAAATTTGAACAGCCAATGTGTGAAGATTTTAAAATCTTACGTAGCTTGACTGTAAATGATATTCGATACAGAGCATTAAATCATATTAATGATATCTTGCACTCTATGGGGCATGATATCAACGAATATAAGCTTATCGTTCAAACAATCAAAGTGTCCTCTCAAGCTAGAGAAATGAAAAAAATCCACTTTGAAAAAAACATTAATATTACTCAAGAAGATCTACTTTTACATAGGAAACTAAATGTAGAACAACGAAAAGCTTATGAAACAATTGTTCAAACAAAGCTGGAGCATTTTTCATAGATGGTCCTGGCGGAACAGGGAAAACCTTTTTATATCGTGCTTTGCTAGCTACTGTGCACAGCAAGGGATATATAGCTCTTGCAACGGCAACATCTGGTGTTGCGGCGTCACTTCTCAGTGGCGGCCGAACGGCCCATTTACGAGTCAAAATTCCTATAGATATTGATGAAAATTATAGTTGTAACATTAGCAAACAAAGCGCATTAGCTCAATTAATACGAGATGCAAAACTGATTGTATGGGATGAAGTATCAATGGCAAAAAAAAAAAAAAGGTTAAAACTTTAGATTTACTTTTAAAAGATTTAATGGATACAAATATTCTTTTCGGAGGAAAAGTTATTGTATTTGAAGGTGATTTCAGACAAACTCTCCCAGTTATACGAGCTGGGAAAAAATAAGATTTCATTAATGAAAGCTTGTTATTTTCTCATATTTGGAGCCAGTTACAAAAACTATCATTATCTATAAAATGTGCACAAAAACAGATCCAGTCTTTTGTAATTACCTTATGCGAATTGGGAACGGAACAGAAAAAGAAAATGCTGACCAAAAAATTGAAATTCCACAATCCATAATTATACCTTTTACAACTGAAAAAGAATCTTTAGACAACCTATTTAATGTGACCTACCCAAATATGCAAAAATTGGTTGCCAATACGAACAACCATAACTCTCGTGTTAATTCTCACAACCAAAAAGGATTTTGTAAATGAAACCAACGAAATGCTTATAGCTAAATTCCCTAATAAAATGAGAACATTTGTTGCTATAGACGAAACTATTGAACCTAATGACAAAAGTCAATTTGAAGATTTTTTGTATACCTTAAATCCTGCAGGTTTACCACCATACAAATTAACCTTAAAGCAAAATTGTCCAATTATACTATTACGAAATCTCAATCCTTGTGAAGGATTATGTAACGGTACTCGCCTGATTTGTTGTGACTTCAAAACACATGTTATTAGTGCTAAAATAACTACAGGGGATTTTAAGAATACACATGTATTTATTCTTAGGATACCACTTTTATCACCCGGAGACGATAAATCTGTGATTCCTTTCAAGAGAATACAGTTCCCTGTATGATTATGTTTTGTCATGACAATAAATAAGGCGCAAGGTCAAATATTAGATTTTATAGGACTTTATCTATGAGAAGTTCTTTCCCATGGTCATTATACGTTGCATTATCTAGAGCAAAAGGTTCAAACTCTGTGAAAGTGTTGATTTGACCGCCTACATCAACAAAGCATGATGATCATTCTACAGTTAACATAGTTTACGATGAAATAATTAAAAAAGTGTTCTCTTAATTCCTATCTTTTTACATTTCGTCTTTATTATTCAATATTTTTATCCCTGATTATCCACTTAATTACCTGCCACTCACAATTTCTCCTTTTATGCAGATTGACAATACAACTAACAATATGGAAGCGAGGTACACTACCAATGAAATCACCCGATCAACTAGAGATTCGACTTGCAAAATACAAGTGATTGATAACATTCGTCCAAGAATCAGTAAAGATCAGCGGGTCAGATTTCAAACAATTATTGTCCGAGATGAAAAATTAAGTTTACGAACTTCTCACTTACATACCAAATGCTTTATCACTTCTTTAGGTAATGTAATAACTCCGTATTCACTGTTAATGACTAAAATGCAGGAAGATCAAATTTGCATCGTCATATATTGTGGCCAGATTCCATATTATGATGAGCTGTTCAAACTTTTCCATACATATCTCATCTCAATAGCAAGCGTCAGAGATCTTTCACCATATGCAATACCAGTCAACAGATTCAAATGGGTTATTGGTTCATTTACCATTGTCGAAGAAGTAACAGAGAACAATGAAGAAGAAGAAGACGAGCCGTTGCCCTTGCCTACGAAATTGAGCACAATCTCTTTTGCTGATATTGAAAAACAAATTCCATAACGGTTGGCAAATACTATTCTTCCTATTTATTTTCTTCGCTGCGCAAAAAGAGTCATACTTACTCGCTATCACATTTAAACACTTGTATTTTAGTTTTGTATTAACATGACATACCAAAAAAGATTTGCTGGCTGTCATTGCAAATTGTGGATCAATGAAATGTTATGGCAGTGAAGAAAAAAGATCTCAAGAAGCTATTATCATAGACGACAAAGTAAGTATCACTATATTGCTTTTTATTTTAATGAAAACGGCATAACAAATTTTTAATACTCTTTTATTTTTCCAGAAAGAGGCCTTTTCTGCTTTCCATCTGGGGAGAACTAGCGGATAAGGAAGGTGCGCAACTGCAACAACAGCTACAAGAGTATCCAGTGATACTTGCAAAACGAATAGCTATTTCTAATTTTAGGAAAGGTACAATATTATTTTTCTCTCACACATTTATGTAATGTGTATTTTCTTCTTTAACAAATATATTTTGTGCAGAAATTCGATTGACAACAAGGTTCAACTCCTCCATTCTAATCAATCCTTTCTACCCACTAGCAGCAGACTTAACTAACTGGTATCCAATCCATTGAATCACACATCACTATATTCCTATTTTGATATAGTTTCTATAGAATTTATTATTTAAAATATGCACCATTGTATTATAGGACGAAGGAAAATAAACAGTTGTTGATCGAATATACTCGGAAAAGTTCATCGGAATCATCTTTTTCACTAAGTGTTACACCTTTTGAAGATGAAACGCTCTCTATCTCCAGCGTTCAATTGCAATCTACCATGAGTATCTTCTGCTTTCTCAGCTTTACTGTTCCACTCCGAGCTTCCCTTCTTCCAATTTCTCTGCTCACTCTTACTTTATCTTGTTTCTACTGTAATGGATTGGGTTGTTTTTTCCTGGGACATAAACACATTAGAAATTCATGGTTGCTCCTCAAACAAAAGAAACTCTGTCAAATTTTTCCCCGGCGAGCCAGCCAAATATGCACGTCTGTGTCATCTTCGGGGAAATTAGTTATCTTGAAGGGTTTAGTGACCTTATCTCCTACAAAACTGCACCTTTGGAGAGGTCACTTATTTCTTCCCTTTTTTATTTTGATGGACTAACGTGCTTCAATGCAAACAATAAGAAGTTGCAAAGTTACACAAGTGATAGGTGTTAGCTCCACTACGAAACAACATAATGGAACTTACCTGTCCAGAAAGCTTACCATATAATCAAAACTAGAAAGGACCAAGCTAGAGTAAGTGAATCCGCGATCCCTTTCTTGTTGGAGACACCAAAAAGTTCTTTCTAGGATCATCTTCCCAGCTTTCCTAATTGGCCCTGTCAACTTCCATCTGCTCCAGCATAAACAGTAGATGAGTAGTTTTCCGAGCTTCTCCATGAATGTGACTGGAAGCTTACGTTTCAAGATGAAAAAAGGGTCACTGGTGAGGACAAGATTTGGTTCATGCCTCTTAATATCAAACTTAACTTAGATTACGTATTACTTTTATGAAATGAAGATGGAAATCAAGTATCTCTTTCCTTTGTTATCAAATGGGGGAATTTAGCATTTTTTGGAATTGGCATCCTATCTCCCTGCACATTCTAAATGTATTTGTTAGAGAATTATTTCCTATTGTCAGATTAGATGTACTGAGGATTGTTTGTTGTAGTTATGCTTGCTGTGATTTAAACAACTTAGCGATTAGATGATGTGAGAGTTGTTGGGAACAACCTTGACGTAAAGAGTTCCTGCTTGGTTCCGTTGTGCCGAGGTGCTTTAATTAACTTATCTAATAGTCCTCAATACTGCTCCATATTTTACATTAACGTGTGGCCAACTAATCTTTTAGTCGTTAATGGACAAGGTCAATTCCAAATAGCTTCTTGCTTTTTCCCATAGTTGAGAAATTTCTGGAATATTGGTGTTATGCCTGAGTCTATTGTGAAGTTAGCTGAGGATTTGGAGTTACGGGAAAAGTTAAGGCAACTTGTTGTAAAATTTTTGTTACTTTGGCTGACATGTTGATACAGAGTAGGGAACTTGGTTGGTTTCCCTGAAACAGTTTGAAATCTTCTCATAGATACCTTGAACCTGAGATTATTAGTGAGAGTTCAATAATCACCAAGGAGTCCAATTCAATATCATAAATGTTGAATCCAGCCTGTTTGCACCAGTTAATCTCATACATACCAGCCATAGCTTTTACCTGATTGTTACTTTTACTCTTAATGGGCAATAAAAGCACCATCATCAGGTTGCCACAATCATTCCTCACCACATCACCAATACCTGCTTTATTATTTTGGTAGATGTATCTTCAGCCAGTGTTAACTTCAATGCTTCCAAGAATTGGTTTGTCCCAATTCTTTGTCATGATTAAGTCCAGCTAGCTGGAATATCCTATCTAGGAAATGTCACAAATATGGTTGTCTTTATGTTCCACTTCTAGCTCCTTAAAATTTCCCAACTAAATTGACGAAAAATAAAATGAAAAAGATTCCAAAAGCTAAGAAATAGATGAAGCTAAGAGCAATCCTGTTGTCCATAACACCTTCAATGTTTCAACTCATAGGCAGCTTTAACTACATTTACTATAGAAGAAGAATGGCAAAAAGAGCAGGTATTTGCTGAATGAATCCAACTCCGGAAGATATTTTATTTTTATACCATTTTAGGCTTACTTTCAAAGGTCATTCTCAATCCAACTGAAGTACTGAAATCCCTTCCTCTCCCCCTTTCTATTTTAGATAGAAGTAAAGGAACTCAAGGAGCACATATATCTCATCGAGTTTTATCTGCATTGATGCTCATAGTAGCACTTGGTTTAGCATTTATTACTCTGTTTTTCAAGTTTATTCTTGAAAACATGCTAAAGAATAATATGTTACAGGCTCAAACTTTCTACGTTGAAGGGGAAATATCGTTGCCAAATGAATTTCAAGTACTTTGCTGCTCAGAATGTAAACATTTGGTGCGAATGAAGCGCAAGAAAATAATTCCATGCATAAATTGCAAGCAGCACAACATGCTGATTCCAAGGTAATAACAACTCTGCAAACCAAGAAGATATTATTAAATATCACCTTTGTCACGCAATTGCTCTAACAAGCAACATTGTTGATGTGAATTCGAGGTTGAAATCACCGATGCAGCTGGAACCATCACAGCAACCATGTCAGACAAACTGGCTGAAAGGATGTTGTCAATGACAGCAGACCAAATATATGAAACAACCATTGTCAAGGTACAAACCCATCTGACACTCAAACTACCGCAACTTGTATGTCCATTCCAGCCTGTAACTAACTTCTTTATGCAGAAACGATTGATCCATGTTGAGCATATTCGAGAAAAGTTCTCACAGAAATGGTTCAAAGTTCACTTGCAGAAGTCACTACTCTACACGCCAGACAAAACACCTGGTTCATTAGTGATTTTATCCCTCAGCCACAAAGAAACCATCTTTCATTTGCCAGCAGTTCCAACACCAACGAATGTTACTTCAAGGGGCAAAAGAAATCTACAATCCCTAGCTGGTGCAGAAGATTATGACACCTCCTCAGAAAAGGAAACATCATCGACTAAAAAGTCTAAAATGCAGGATCAACGCTAATATAACAACACTAAAGGTTAGTGAAAATGAACAAAATACAAATCCCATTACTTCTTCTACTATTACTATAAATTTTTCGTGTATTATTTTTATGAATCAGGAGCCACATGTCAACAAGCCGTTGATTCTGTTAAATGTGTACACATGTTTTTGGATGTGCCCCTAGCCAACTGCAGCATCAGTTAATGTTTTTGCATCTTCTGTAAATATAAATGTAAATAGAAACAAACAGTATACAGCTGCAACATGACTGGATTTTGTGTAGATATAAATGCATATAAAGGTTAACAAGTTACTACTAATTGCTTTCAAAAAAAACTACAGTCAACGGAAAAAATATAAAACGCCTACAATTTCATTAGTCATAAAAAACTACCTATACAGCCCACGGGCCAACCACCACTAGTATATGAATATTTATCACTTTGTGAATCACTCTTTTAAAATTTGATCAATTAAATATGACATGACATTTTATGTATTTCACATGAATTAAGTTTTATAAAAGAAGTTATTTTGGGATGCACCAATATAATTGTTTGCAGTGGTAGAGCTAAGATTTTTATAAAGGAGTTTAACATATAAAGTACTAAATTGAAAATGGCGTAAAACGGGTCGTGAAAAGAAAAACATTTAACCTTAACCTACTAAATTTAACTTGTCTTGTCATATTGCGTTCAACGTTCCTACTTTTACCTTGGTGCATTTAGTTTTTTTTGTAAAAACTTCTTATCTTTTTCTTTTATTTTGAAGTTTTACTTTATTTTGATTTTTTCAAAAAAATTTTAAATTAGTAGTCATACAATCATATGTTACTTTGAAAATTGTTAAGGTTCTTTAAAAATGTGTAAGAATAGAGTTAATAATATTGTAGGAATTGAGTTACTAATATTGTAATGATATTAAAAATATAACTAAATAGTATTGCTGTTTTTAGGTTTAGTTATTCAATTTATAATGTTGGTCATTTGTTTAAAAAAAAAAGAGACAGACGATAAATAGGTCAAATAAGTTTAGTTTACATTTCTTTGAAAAAAATATCGTGAATATTCATGCCTTTTAAATTTTTGCATTTGATTAAATTTAATTTGCCTTATTTTAAAAAATATTTTTTCTATCTAAATATATTTCATATTTAAGAACAATTCATATATTTTTAAAAGAGTTGCTTTGAATTAATATATAAAAAGAGAGTTATATAAAAATAAAATGATCTATTGCGATTAGAAGAATAAAACACAAAATACAAATAATGTGCCTAATAAATTTGAATAAATAAAAATTGGGAAGGAAAATGAAATAAAAAAGAAAAATAATGAAAAAATAAATAAAGGATAAATTAGGTAACTAGGCAAATATATGATATGTATTTACATTATACCACTATAGTTTGAAAAAATTACAATTTATAACTATACTTAGAATTTTATTGCTATTTTGTCTCTCCTCTCTTCATCTCTCTCGCCTCTCTTCTCTCTCCTCTCTCTCTTCCTCCAATCTCTCGCTACATATACAAATAC
>JAABOM020058670.1:0-13647 GCA_011800125.2 Solanum clarkiae
ATTCTCATATATAATGTTGGAATTTGGCCATGCCTTACTTGAGGGGGGGGAGGGGAGGGGTTAAGAGCCTGAGAACCATGTGGAGGGGTTTATACTTTGACATTCAGGTTGACGGGATTTGTACCTCAATCACCATGGGTGGTAAGGTGAGATGATCCACCAATCATGTCAAGGGGTTTGTACCTTGACAACTAATTAAAGGGTTTGTACCTCAATCACCAAGGGTGGTAGGGTGCGACAATCCACCAACTAATCAAAAGTTTTGTACATTGATAACATATGAATTCTATAATGATGGTCTCTTCCTTGAACATGTATTATGTTTTATGTAAGCATGATTTACTTCAAGCATCTTCCACCCATGACATATTGTTATATGCTACTCATTGCCTATGCTTAAGCATTTCAATTATGATGCTTATCTCTTGTTTCTTGAATCCCACATACTTAGTACATTCAAATGTACTAACGTATACTATATGTTTATATGATGTCACCATGTGGGAATTGGAGCCTCGCTTGAGCATCTTCCTCCATGTGGCTAGTATGAATTCTCTCAAGCTGGTTGGTGAGTCCTCCATTCCGGGGACAATGTTTGTGATCTTATGTTATGTACTAAGACTATCTTTTTTTTATGTGTATATTAACTATGAGGCTGAGCCTAGTTGCTTGTATTGGCCCTCACTCTTATCTAGGTAGTAGAGGTATTGTTGGACATGATATGTATTGAGCCTTCACTCTCTTCTTTTGATGTTTATGTTATGAAAGTATCCCTTCAAGCCCTTTTTCCCTTATTTCTACTCTTACTATGTTGTTTAATTGTTTCGGTGACCAATGATGTGTAATGATATGTTAAGAGGCTTGTTATGGGTCCCTTAGGGTTCCCCATTCGCCGTGTCACGTCTAGGCCCTGGGCTTGGGTCGTGACAACCATTTAACATGTTGATGTATTCAAATGTATTGTCATCATCAACTCTTCGTATATACTTTAAATACCAAGGTACATGAGTTCTCGTTTTAGCTAAATAAAGCCCATGTGTTATTTCATCTTCTGCGTATTTCATTAATCGTGTAACATACTCTTTTCACTGTGGTATTGTCTTACATGATTGTTTGCATGTTACTTGAGACAAATAAGGTAGTTAGAACTTCTTAAGGACAATAATATGAGTGTGCATTATCATCTCGGTAATGCTAATATGGTGGCCGATGCTTTGAGTAGGGTGTCCATGGGTAGCCTAGCACATGTTGATGATAGTGGCAAAGGGGTTGCTAGGGAGGTCCATCGATTAGTAGATTGGGAGTTAGGTTGGAAGAGGTTGTTAATATTGGCGTTATTGATGGTGGTTCTAAATCTTCATTGGTTGAGGAGGTGAAAGATAAGCAAGATCTTGACCCCACTTTGTTGGAATTGAAGGCATTGGTAAAAGATGGTAAGGTGGAGGTTTTCTCCCAAGGGGGAGATGGTACCCTTAGATACCAAGGTAGGTTATGTGTGTGTTGTGTTTGATGGCTTGAGAGAAAAGATTCTTGATGAGGCTCATAGTTCTTCCAATTATATTCACCTTGAACTACAAAAATGTATAGAGATTTGAGGGATCTGTATTGGTTGGGAGGCATGAAGAGGGACATTACCAAATTTGTTTTCGTTTGTCATAGTTTCCCACAAGTCAAAGCCGAGCACCAGAGATCGGGTGGCCTAGCACAAGAGATAGAGATTCCTACTTAGAAGTGGGAGGAGATTAATATGGATTTTATGGTTGGGTTGCCTAGGACTAGAAAGGGTTTTGATTCCATTTGGATTGTGGTTGATAGGATGACAAAATCGGCTCACTCCTTACCAGTTAAGACCATATATGGGGCTGAAGATTATGCTAGGTTGTACATTCATGACATTGGTGATGTTGCATGGGATTCCTTTGTCCATTATATCAGACCGTGGTGGTCAATTTACTTCACATTTTTGGAGGTCCTTCCAAAGGGGTCTTGGTACAAGAGTTAAACTCAGTACGACCTTTCACCCTCAAACGGATGGCCAAGCCAAAAGAACTATCCAAACACTTGTGTATTGGAGTTTAAGGGTAGTTGGGATGATCATCTTCCATTGGTTGACTTTGCCTATAACAATGTTATCATTCTAACATCGGTATGGCCCCTTTTCAAGCTCTCTATGGCAGACGTTGTAGATCATTACTTGGGTAGTTTGAGATTGGAGAGGTGGCTTTGTTGGGACCAGATCTTGTTATGGAGGCTCTTGAGAAGGTTAGGATGATTAGAGAAAGATTGAATAGGGCCCAAAGTCTCCAAAAGTCCTATGCTGATGTGAGGAGAACGGATGTTAAATTCAAAGTTGATGATTGAGTCTATTTGAAGGTTTCACCTATGAAGCGTGTGATTTGTTTAGGTAAAAAGGCAAGTTGATTTCAAGATATGTTGATCCTTATATGGTAATGAGGAGGATTGGCAAGGTAGCTTATGAGTTGGAATTTCCTAGTGAGATGGATTTGGTTCATCCGGTCTTTCATATATCCATGTTGAAGAAATGTGTGGGAGACCCTAAAGCTATTGTGCCTCTTGATATTGTGGGTGTTGTTGATGATAATTTGACTTATGAAGAGGTTTTGGTGCAGATTGTGGATAGACAAGTGAAGAGATTAAGATCCTTTGGAGGAATCAACAAGTTGAAAGTGCAAAGTGGACATGTAAAAGAGATATCCTTACCTTTTTTACTCCACTCAAGCTTAAGGTATTTATCTAATTCCCCTATATGATTTCAAGTATTATGTCCAACCCTCATGTCACTGCATATATTCATGTTTAAATTGACAAATTCATAATGATTTTACACTTACGTTGAGATTTTTGAAATGTTGTTTAAGAGCATTGTTGCACCCTTATATGGGATGAAAATTGTCATGTTTCATCTCTCATATGCCTTTCTTTGACATTCAGGGACGACTGTTCCCAAGGGGAAAGTATTGAAACTACCCCAAAAAGTGCCTAAAAATGTGCCTTGAAAGTGCCCAGAATCATAATTTCCATATATCTCAAAATTCGTGCATGATATCGAAAATCCAATTTCATATTCTTGATCAAGGAGTCAAATTGAGTAGGAAAAGGTTTAACCCTGATTTTAGAGAAACCGTATTGAAATTAGAAAATCACAAAAATGCGATTTCCAGAGAGCATCCGTGCTCCTGGCGCGACGCGCCAAGGGCGCTCTATAGTGTATTTTTGGCTACCAATTTCTATCTCGGTCCAAGGCTTTTAGGTCTTTGTCCTAAGTGATCCCATGTGTGAAAATACCTATGCTTTGCGATATTTTACCTTCATATCATTCAAGATATTCCCAAATACTCTCTCAAACACTTAGACAATATTTCACCTCAAAATTCAAATGTCCAAATCTTTTTCAGATCTTAAGGATTTCAGTCAAGGTTCAAGTCTCCATTTCCAGTCTTCATCAAGAATTCTCCAAAGCTTAGGTATGTGGGTTTCGACCATTGGGTCCTTTCATCCATGGTGCTCAAGCTTCTTTTTTTGCTAAATTGCATGATTTGAAGTTAATTTACTCATGGGTCTTACTTATTAGGAATTTCACTGCACACTATCTTGGGATTTCATGAACTTGAGATTCTTTTAGCATGTTTTAAGCTATGAATTATAAGATCTATTGTGAAATTTGATGAAGGATTCTGGTATATATTATTTGAGGGTGTTACCAAGTATCTATTTATGGTTTTACACTGAATTGTCTAGTATGATTCCACTCTTGAATTGCATGGTTTAACACTAGCATTGCACACCCACCAAGTAATTGATAAAGTATCCAGTTATGGTATCTTGAGGAATTGAAGGTCCAATGCATGTCTTATGAGTTGAATGCCTTTATGATGGTGAAAGAAATGTATGTGTATATAATATTCTTCTATATAGTATTAGAATTTGACCATGCCCTACTCGGGAGGGTTAAGTGCCCGGGAACCATGCCGAGGGGTTTATACCTTAATCATCATAGGTGGTAGGGTGCAATGATCCACCAACCAATCAAGGGCTTTGTACATTGGTAACCGGGTTGAGGGGTTTGTACCTCAATCACCATGGGTGGTAGGGTGCAACGATCCACTAACCATGTCAAGGGGGTTGTACCTTAATAACCAATTCAAGGGTTTGTACCTTAATCACAAAGGGTGGTAGGGTGTGATGATCTACCAACCAATCAAGGGGTTTGTATCCTAATAACCTATGAATTCTATAATGATGGTCTCTTTTTGCACATGTATTATGTTCTATATAGGCGTAATTTACTTCAAGCATCTACCATACATGTCATATTGTTATATGTTACTCATTGCTATGCTTATGAATTTCGAGTATGATGCTTATCTATTATTGTATTACATTCTACATCATTAGTAAATTCAAAGGTACTAACACATACTCTATACATATATGATGTCAGCATGTAGGAATCGAAACCCCGCTTGAGCATCTTCCTCCATGTGGCTTGTACGAATTCTCTCAAGCTAGTTGGTGAGTCCTCCATTCCGCAGACAATATCCATGATCTCATGCTATGTACTAAGACTATCTTTCTTTTATGTATATATTGACTATGAGGGTGAGGCCCAGTTGCTTCTCTTGGCCCCCTCTCTTATCTATGTAGTAGAGTTATTGGACATGTTATGTATTGAGCCTTCACTCTCTTGTTTTGATATTTATGTTATGAAAGTATCCCTTTAAGCCCTTTTTTCCTTATTTCTACTCTTATTATGTTGTTTAATTGCTTTTGCGACCAATGATGTGTAATGCTATGTTAAGAGGCTTGTTTGGGCTCCCTTAGGGTTCCCCATTCGTCGTGTCACGTCTAGGCCCTAGACTTGGGTCGTTACAACCATTTAACATGTTGATGTGTTCCAATGTATAGTCATCGTCAAGTCTATATATATATACACTTTAGATACCAAGATACATGAGTTCTCTTTTTAGCTAAATAAAGTCCATGTGTTATTTTATCTTCTACGTATTTCATTAGTCATATAACCTACTCTTTTCAATGTGGTATTATCTCACATGATAATGTTTGCATGTTTCATGTTATTATGTAGTCCTGCTACTCAAAAAGTTATGACCATCAAAAGAATCACCTAAAAAGTAAATAAAAAGATATAAATAAAATTGCTTATTAATGAGTGATATCATAGGGGTGGAAATATCACATAGCATGGGTCAATCCCATATCACGTGGGGTATCCCAGGGGTGAAAGGAAACTATAGCATGGATTGATCCTGATATTTATTTAACACTGATCAGCTGGTAATTTGTATTATATCTGTGTACATACGTAAAGTAAAGAAAGGTAAAGTAACAAAAAGGACATAAAGTACATGATTTCACAATATAACTAAAGGTATTCACTTATTTTTACACCGGTGCAAGATTTCATTGAACTCTTATTTCACATATAGTACTTCTTGCCTTATATATTCATTATATAATCTCATACTAATGTCCCTCATGGGGGACCTACTTTTCATGACACAAGTACAGGAGCTAGTAGATCTCCCCAGTAGGAGTACAGGATATCCAGCTGCTATTACTAAGGTCTAGGTTACTTCGGGGCCTTATGTGTCTAGAGTTCATATTTTTTGTATTATATAGTTGTTAGTTGAGGCAGGGCCTGTCTTCACCCTTATTAAATAGTTTTCCTTATCTATATGCTTTGTAGGCTATGTAAAGTATATGTAGTCATGTCTCGTATTTTAGACATTGTAGCTCTAACAGCCTAGTCATATATATTTCCTATTGGCTTGTTTTTATTGTCGACTTTCCTGAAAGCATGTTGATCTTGGAAATCCCTTATAAGGTTATAGTGCATGATTATAGGTTGGTTCTGCTGAGTCTTTTTGGCAATAGGTGCCAGTCCATCTTAATGAGACTTTGGGCGATTTGGGCATGACAAAAGTGGTATCAGATCGGGTCATCCTAGGAACTCTATAAAGCTATGTCTATGAAGAATCTTACTTATGGATGTGTTGTGCACCATAATTATAAATAGGAGGCTATGTGTCATTTAGGGGCTATCACTTTCTTCTCATTCTTTAGATCGTGCCCTAGAGCCAAATGTTATAGGTGGATTGTGTCTAACCTCGAAATTGTTTTATACAGCAAGTATGCCAAAAATAAGGAAAAGCAAAGGCAAAGTGAAGGAAGTGGAACTGGTAGTTAGTGGCACCAGTTGGGTTAGACAATGAAATGAAGCTCAAGATGAGTCTCTATAACAAACATCTCCGACTCCTCCATTTCATAATGAACTAGGAAATAATGAAATTGCCCCAGAACCACCTACTGATGCTACTGTACAGGATCTAAGAAATACAGTCTAACTATTGGCTCGTACATTTACTGGACAAGGTCAAAGACAAGAAGGCCCAATTACAGGTTCAAATAGTGCAGATAGGGAAGCTAGTATGAGGATATGTGATTTTCTTAATTTAGTCCCTCTATCATTTATCGGGTCAGATCCTAATGAAGATCCGCAAGATTTTATCGATCAAATCTAACAAACCTTGGATGTTATGCGTGTAAGTGGTACAAAAGCTATAGAGCTAACAATATATAGATTGAAAGATATGGCTATACCATGGTATGAAGCTTGGAAGTAATTTAAGGATACAGATGCACCTCCAACTACTTGGAAAGAGTTCAAAAAGGAATTTCTTGACTATTACTTTCCATTAGAGATCCGGAAGCCTATGTAAACTAGTTCCTGAATCTCCACTAAAGGAATAAGAGTGTGAGGGAGTATAGTCTTCAATTTAATTCACTGACCAGGTAAGCTCCCAATGTAGTTTCTAATATAGAGGATAGAGATCATCTTTACACGGATAGATTAGATTCGTATTTGGTTAGAGATTGTACCATTGCATCTTTGAGCAAGACATAGATATAGAAAGAATGCAAGCTTTTTAATAAAAACTGGAGGATCAAAGGTAAAGAAAAAGGAAACAAGAGTTAGAAAGGGGGCAGTCCAAGAGGGCCAGATCTACATGGTAGTTTAAACCATCCCAAGGTGAGTTTAGGCATCGATTTTCTAATGGGATGCATTGGCCAGCATCCTCCTACACTACAACTAGTGCTCTACCACAACTTTAAAGGTATAGAAGTAATCAATTTGGGCAAAGGAGTGAAGGCCTAGGTGCACGGATAGTGGGGTATTCAGCCAACAAATGTCTTCTAGGAAGCCGTGCAAGCAATATGGGAAAAATCATTTAGGTATATTTCGCATTAGGATAGATGCTTATTATACGTATGTTGTGTCAGGCCATATGATGAGAGATTGCTCGAGAAGACGCATAATGATATAACGTAACCTATTAAATCAGTTGTTGCATCGTCATCACTAATGTCTCCATTAGGTAGAGGGAAGCAAGTTCCTATAGGTCATGGTAGAGATGTTAGAGAGGAAGCTAGCTCTAGTGGAGTCTAAAGTCGCACATATGCTCTAGGGAGTCAGGAGAACTTGGAAGCCTCACCCGATGTAGTTACAGGTACATTGTCTATCTTTTCACATAATGTATATGCATTGATTGACCCTAGATCTACACTATTATATATCATTCCACTAGTTGTTGGTAAGATTAAAATAACACCTAAACTACTAAACAAACCATTTGATGTGTATACATTAACAGGGAAGTCTATTATAGCCAAAAAGGGTTTATTAGAACTGCATAGTAACTGTTTGTGATTGTGAAATGTCGGCTGACCTTATTATGCTAGAAATGGTGAAATTTGATGTTATAATGGGTATGGATTGGTTAGCTTCTTGCAATGCCACCATAGATTGCTGAACGAAAAGAGTGTACTTCCACTTTCCAAATGAGGCAGTCCTCGAGTGGGAAGGCAACATCGTAGCACCAAACGGTAAGTCTGTTTCCTATTTTAAGGCAAGGAAGATGATGTCAAAGGGAAATATTTCATCTAGTTAGAGTGAGGAATATGGAGGAAAAAATACCAATTCTTCAATCAGCTCCAATAGTGAATGAATTTGTTAATGTGTTTTCCTAATAGCTTCCAGGTTCACCTCCAGAACGAGAAGTAGATTTTGGTATTGATTTACTTCCAAGCACTCAACAAATCTTTATCCATCCATATAGAATGGCCCTAGCAGAATTATTTGAATTAAAAGAGCAATTAAAAGATTTGCTGGAAAAGGGTTTTATAAGTCCTAGTGTGTCCCCTTGGGGTGCATCCGTTGTTATTTGTATGTAAAAAGGATGGAACCTTGAGAATTTTTATCGACAACCAACAATTGAATAGGGTGACAATTAAGAACAAATATTCCCTCCCCAAGATTGATGTTTTATTTGATCAACAATAGGTTGCCAAATGCTTTTCCAAAATTAATTTGAGATCAGGCTATCACCAAGTGAGGGTGAAGGGGAAAGATATACCCAAGACAGTTTTCAGGATATGCTATAGTCATTTTGATTTTCCTCTTATGTCATTTGGTCTGATAAATGCACCGGTAGTTTTATGGATTTGATGAATAGGGTGTTCAATTCATTCCTGTATGTGTTCGTGATAGTATTTATAGGTGATATTTTGGTATATTCAAGATCAGAATAGGACCATACAAATCACTTACGACAGGTATTACAAGTTCTTTAAGATCGACAATTGTATGCCAACTTCTCCAAATATGAATTTTGGTTAAAATGAGTGGCATTCTTAGGTCATATTGTATCCGATGAAGGCATAAGAGTTGATTCATAAAAGATAGAGTGAAAGATTGGCCAAAGCCAATAACACCCACAGAAGTTTGATGCTTCCTAGGGTTAGAAGGTTATGATAGAATGTTTGTTGAAAGGTTTTCCTCTATTTCTACACCTCTAACTAAGTTGACCCACAAGACATCCAGGTTCTACTAGAATGATGCATATGAAATAAGCTTCTATGAATTGAAAAAGAGTCTAACTTTTGCACCTATACTAGTACTTCCAGAAGGCATAGAGGGGTATGCAGTGTATTTTTATGCTTCTAGAGTTGGCTTAGGGTGTCATGACCCAAGCCTAGGGCCTAGATGTGACACGACAAATAAGAACCCAAAGGGATCCGAAATAAGCCTTTTAAGCATGCATGGCACATCATTAGTTTTTCGAAAACATAAAGGAGTAATAAACATACAGTAAATAATTTCTAAGGGAATCAAGGCTTTGGACTTATGCTATAGGGATGTTATAGGGAAGAGGATAAACATTAATCACATAGAAAGTAAGTCTACGGGGCGGGTAAATATCACTCACGCTTTGGGGGCATTTACGGACTTGCAGTTTCCATCACATCCATTCACATATGACAAGCATAGAAGGGAAAAAGGGACTAAGGGAAGTCTTCAAAATTACATAAAGATAATAGGAGTTAAGCTTAATATATAACCACCCATATCCAACAGCACCTCTAGTATGGGTGGAACGGGGGCTAAGACATCTCCCCGGCTCACCCTCTAAAGATAGATATCCATAAGTAAATAGGTCTTAATAAGCATGAAATGAAAATGGATGTTGCCCCTAATATGGAGGACTCACCAATAGCAATCTGTGAACAAACAGTCTAATGATGAGGAGAAGGATGAATAGGAGCTCCGGGCCCTACATGGTTAGATAACGTAGCTAAAAAGTAAGTGCTAGTACTTGGAATGTACTAAGTATGCGGGGTGAAATATAACAAGGAATGTAAGACATAATAATCAAGATGCATAATCATAATCAATAGACATAACCTCAATATGACAAGTATAATCAATGCTTAAGTTAAAGCATGCATGAAGATAGTCAAACTTGCATAATATATCATATATATATATATATATATATATATATATATATATATATATATATATATGAGAGGAGACCCTAAACAACATATAAGACTAAGTGAGCTATTACTTGGAATCTCGATGTTCACTCCATAGCGAACGAAGGAGTGGTCTACTTGTCAAGGTAAACCAAGCATGACCCCACATAGTGGGTATCATGACCTAGTTGGATCCACTAGTAAAAGCCCATTTAGGGAAATAATATAAACCTATGGTGGCATATAGTTAAGAGACCAAGCTTCTATAAGGACCCCTTGGGTCGAGCCCCCACCTTAAGCCTCTTTCGATACTAAGTCTAGTCCCATTAAATACTTGAAATAATCATAATGTAATCATAACTTGCATAACTTGTAAAAACATGATAACATGTCATGAGTATCTCATTCGGATACATGAACCTTACACGTGGGCATATACCTTATACTAGAGGGTAAAAATTATGGCATAAATGTGACCCTTTTTAGTAGTCATTGTATGTCACATGAGGATGGAGCTTGTAGTATGCATGACCACTTCTACTGAGCTTTAGTTAGTACACGAGGGTAAAATAGTTATCATGGATGACCCCTTTATGTAGACAGGATTTACTCTATATAGCCTAAGGGGTCAACATTTTACTTGAAAGTCACAGGAACTTTTCGTGAGTTCAATACATTCATAGGAGCCCATAACTTATTATAACACAATTGTCTTGGAATTCATTCAATAATCATTCATCATCATAAGAATCCTTGTCATGTAGATTTAATCAAACATGGTGAGTATACGTTCATATGCTTAAATTCATGCAATTCAAGAGTATAAGACAAGAGAGGAGAAAAATCAAATCATTTTAAAGTTATTCAAATCAACCCACCAATATTATAGTAAAACCCTTATCATTTAGAAATGATATTTCAAGACAAACAAGGGAAAATAATTAGTTTGTATCATTCCTAAACAATCCATTATAACAATATACATCATCTTCAAAAATCAGGGACATCGGAACATGAAACTCATCTTATCAAGTAAAACCTAGTAAAGACTTCCTGAATACACATATCGATTCATCAATTCCACATGATATTTTACTTCATGATAATGCACAAAAAAAACCACCATAGAGTACATAATAGTAATATCATATGCAAGAATTCATAAAATACCCATAAAGATCAATAGATTTCATGTAGTTGGAGAAGAAGAATGGTTGGACTTGTGGGAAAGAAGGTTCTCACAATCAAACCCACATACCTTGATGTGATTTTGGTGGAGGAGACCTGACTTGGAGATGGATAACCTGGAACCCTAGCTTTCCATCACACTTGAATGCCTTGAGAGATCTTGGGAGAGTTTTGAGGCTTGAAGTATTTTTGAAATGAGCAGGAATGAGGTGAATTAGAGTTGTATATGCTGATAGAAGGCATAATAGGGGCCAAAACAACATTGCATTGGACTTAGCGTGTGGGGAAATGACAAAAAACTCCTTTTAAAACTGCACGAAAAGTCTCCATGAAACTCCATTTATGGGTCGTAAGTCATTCCACGGCCCATAGAGTGGGTCGTAGAAATAGGCAGTCTAACAGTGTTTTACAAAAATTGACATAACTTTTTGGTCTGAACTTCAAATGAGGTGAAACAGGTTATGTTGGAAAGATAATTCAAAAATATCTCATTTGGTGGGTCACCCAATATCTAATTCATTGTGTGCTAAGAGGTATGATGATTTGAAGTTGACACATATATGAACTCATATTAGAATTTAGGCGATTGGAATCATTTGCACTTGACATGATGAGAGAGGGGCTTAGAATTACATGAGGGGTCATGGAAGGGCTAGATGAAGTTGTTAAAGGAGTAGGAAAGGTTGGAACTTCCCCTATAAAGATCACTGGACAGGACCACGAGACCCCATTTACGGGTTGTGGTCCATTCTGTAGGCCGCAGATAGGGGTTTCATTTGATAGCCTTTCAAAAACCTTTTCTCTGATTTTCATTCCAGGACATGGTCTATGACTCGTATAAGACTTTATGGGCCATCAGATGAGTTGTAGATTAGACTCTTAAAAGATCCTATATTTCACCAAGTCCGACCAGGTTCCACGAAACCTTATACGAGCCATAGTCCATCTTATAACTTGTAAAACCCTCTTGTAAATACTAACAATTTTTCCAAAAATTTTCAAAGCTTATTTTCTTACATCTCTCATTCCCTTAGAAACACCTATTGATGCTACCGTGCAGGATCTGAGAAATGCAGTCCAACTATTGACCCGTATAGTTGCTGGCCAAGGTCAAAGACAGAAGGTCCAGTTATAGGTACAGGTGGTCCGAATAGGACAGCTGGCACGAGGATATGTTATTTCCTTAATTTGGACCCTACATCCTTTACTGGGTTAGATCCTAATGAAGATCCCCAAGACTTTGTCAATCAGATCCAATGAACTTTAGATATTATGCATGTGAGTGGTACAGAATCTATCAAGTTAGCGACATATAGGTTGAAGGGTATGTCTATGTTGTGGTATGAAGCTTGAAAGCAATCTAAGGGTATAGATGCACCTCCAACTACCTGGAAGGAGTTCAAAGAGGCATTTTTTGACCATTACTTGCCATTAGAGATCCGAGAAGCCTGTGCAGATCAGTTCCTGAATCTCCACTAAGGGAATATAAGCGTGAGGGAGTATAGCCTTCAATATAATTCCCTGGCCAAGTATGCTCCTAATGTAGTTGGTACTATGGCAGATAGAGTTCATCGATATATGGATAGATTGGACAGTTATCTGTTCGTAGACTATACCATTGCTTCCTTGAACAAATACATGGATATAGCGAGAATGCAAGCTTTTGCACAGAAATTAGAGGATCAAAGGCAGAGAAGAAGGACACAAGAGTTGGAAAGGGGCCAGGCCAAAAGGGCTAGATGTATGGGGCAATTTACACCACCCCAAGGTGAGCTTTGGCCTTGGTTTTCTAATAGGCTGCCTAGGCCATCATACTCCTACTCTGCAGCCAGTGCTCCACCACAACTTCAGGGATTTAGGAGAAATCATTTTGCTCCAAGAAGTGAAGGGCAAGGTGCCCGGACAACGGGATATTCATCAGGCCTGCAAATGACCCCCATGCAGCTTTGTAAACAGTGTGGAAGGAGTCATTCAGGTATATGTCATGTTGGGACAAACGCTTGTTATTTGTGTAGCGTACTAGGGCACATAATGAGAGATTGCCCAAGGATACGTATGGGTGGTATAGCACAATCTACTGGGCCAGCTATTGCATCATAATCATCAGCAGTTCCTCCATTAGGTAGGGGCCAACAAGCACCTATGGGTTGTGGTAGAGGTGTTAGAGGGGAAGCTAGATCTAGCGGAGTCTAGAATTGCACTGATGCTCTGGGGAGTCAGCAAAATTTGGAAGCTTCACCTGATGTGGTCACGGGTATATTGTATATCTTTTTACATAATGTATATGCATTAATTAACCCTGGTTCTACACTATCATACATCACTTCACTAGTTGCTGGGAAGATTAAGAGAACACCCAAATTACTGAACAAATCATTTGAGGTGTCTACACCAAACGGTGAATCTATGATAGCTAGAAGGGTTTATTATGATTGTGTAGTAACTATTTGTGACCGTGACACATTAGATGACCTTATTGAGCTAGAAATGGTGGAATTTGATGTTATAATGGGTATGAATTAGCTAGCTTCTTGCTATGCCACCGTGGATTGCTGAACTAAGAGAGTGTGCTTCCACTTTCCAAATGAGGCAGTTCTTGAA
>JAABOM020058671.1:0-13646 GCA_011800125.2 Solanum clarkiae
CCGATCTATAGGATAGGTGAGAAAAATATTTTAAATTTTATTTTTTTAAAAAATATTTTTCATAAGAATATTTATAATTTAATCTTTTATTTTTAACTAATATTAATATTTTTATTTAATTTTTGTCAATGTGACATGCCATGTGACAAAGTTTTCTCCAATAAAAGAGAGATTGTATTATACACACCACTGAGGTGTGTTTTTCAAACTAATAAATGATAGTTTAGGTGTGTTTCTCAAATTTCCAATTCTTTACATGTGAAACTCAAAAAAATGGTATAATTTAGATGTGTTTTGTATACTTATCTCCTTCTTCATTTATATTACCTGATGAGTTAATCTATTTTGGGAAGGAAGAGACAAAAGCGTTTTTCGCATTGAATAATCTTGCAATTATAATCTTGCAATTCTTGAGAATACCATGAACAAATCTTGAAATTGAATAATGTGTTTGCCACAAGGAAATGTGTCACCACATTTCACTTGAACTTTTTCAGTTTCAATGTATTGTTGGTGGCGTATTTTGAAATTTTGATTCTGATTTGTAAATAATTCAGAAGATTGAATTTCAGTTCAACTTCATCAACTTTTGTCTTAGTCTTTTGTCGAATTACATTTGGTTCAGAATAAATAACTCTATTGTTATAATATTAATATTATATAACATATCAGACATATTAATAACATAACACCATGTTATAATTAACTAGCTTAGTGTATATGCTTTGCACGTATGTATCGTGTCAATTTAAATTTTTTATATAAATAGTATCTGTCATTAAAATAAATATAATATTCCTATGAATAAAATAATTAATAAATACTATTAATTTGATGTAATAGTTTAATTTATCATGTACAAGTAAAGATGAGAAAATCAATTCAATTACTTATAATATAAATTTGTTAATAGTTTATAAATACAAAAGTACTAATTTGAAGTTGAATAGTTAAAAATTAGATAATTAATTGATTAAAGTTTAATCTTTAAAAGAACTTCTAAATATAAAGTGAGTAGTTTAATAATTTTATTTTTCACTTTCAATCTTTCAGTTATAATGAACTCACATACTGGGGATCAAGTCAAACTTTTTAGGGACTAATGAACTCTCAATATCATACTTTCCACAATGATTTTGAATTTAATCAAATTTAAATATAAATATCAAACACTTATTGTAAAAATTTAAAAAAATTGCACAATGTATCTATTAGCTTTTTGAGTCAAAATATACTGTACTTCAAGAATCACTTTAAATAAGAATTACAAAGTGTATTTTTAATGTGGTGAATTCGAATATTCTGTCCTAACATAAATTGCATAAAATTTTATATAAATTTCAATAACAAGTAAGTGCTCATACTTTAATGATTAAGCAATAAGATTTATGATGAAAATATATTCTAAGAAACTAAATGAAAAAAAAAAAGAAAATCACCTTTTGATCCTTTATTATCAGTTTTTCGAGTTAGAACAGATTGTACTTCGAGAATTACTTTAAATTATACTGCAAATAAAAAGAAAAAAAAAGAGAAAAAGTATATATTATTAAGGTTAAAATAGAGAAAGATGATGAAGAATAAATATGATTATTCTTTTATTTTTCTATACAAATAATTTTTCTTTTTTTAAAAAAAATCAATTCACTCTATGGCTTATCTATACATAGGTTCTTTTCATGTATGTGCTTTTCTATTTTAAGTAGAATATAATTTATTTCCTTGATTATGAATATAAGTCTTTTTAAACAAACCTATTTTATAAAATAAATTGGGAGCAAATTTTTTTGTTTCTTACATTATTTTTGTGTCACGATCCAATCCCGGTCATGATGGCGCCTGTTAGATCCCACCTACAGGCAAGCCAAATACCCAAGCCACGGGGTACCTGTCCTAACTCTCTTTTCAAATCATAGACAACACAACAATATAAATAATCGAAACCTACCCAGAACCTAAAAGTCAACTGTACAGAGCTACTATCGACTCAAGATAAAATATATATATCAATGTACATAACCAGAATGACAATCTATAAACGCAATCCAAATTACATATACACAGCTAGTGTCTGAATACAAAAGACAGTCGTCAAAACGAAAAAAAGACTGCAGAATATCCAGAGCTGCTGATGTTCACCAATATCTCCTGAATCGCCCGCAAAACCCTAACTCAGCGAATGTGGCTAGCTTCAGGACCTGCACCATGGGAAGATTCAAAAATGTAGGGGTGAGTACGTGTAACAGGCACCTAGTGGGCATCATCGGCTGAACGAGTGAAAAACTATGAATATAGAAGGCTCAGATATAGAGAACTACAGTAAATCTAGAAAATTTGAACTCTGATACTAGCTTATGCCTGTAAGCCGACTGGCCCCCGTAGCCTAGGAGGTACACCTGCGCACAATCTAGCTGATAAAATCACCACGAAAATCACGAAACCTCTAGGAACCCAACTCCCAATATCACTTGATCCAGGGGTCAGTTGTACGTGGGTGTAAGGCCGTAGTATCTAAGCCTGGACGCCCCCTAAGCACCCAAAAGCCCAGAGGGTACCCGCACACACTATTAGAGTGTATATAAGTGTATGGATCCACAGGTAATTAATTGGGTCCTCGACCCATCCAATAACCAGCATCACACGGGGCCTCGAACCCCCTTCCCGACCTGGTCTTCGGTCAAGGTAGTCAGCCAGGATCAGATGGTCTGACAATATATATAACGGTGGGACGTATCCCCCGCGGAAGAAAGAATCCCCCTAACATAAACAATAGGGTTTCAAACCAAAGAATAATCAACTGATCCTCGAACCCAGGAATAATCAATAGGGCCTCGAACCCAAGAATAGTCAACTGGGCCTCGAACCCAAGAATAGTCAACTGGGCCTCGAACCTCAGAATCGGCATCCGCCACCCGGCATCTTAGTCATTGTCACCGGACTCCGACCACGGGGCGACACTCCCGCATATCAGACACTCGGACGTGACCACCGAAGCTTGAATAGTGACGGGAAGCGTCATCTAGGCTCGAGGTATCAGAACAGTCCCTCGCTCAACCAATCTGTCCGAATCAGGAACTCCAAAGTCATATCGTGCCCAGAGTGAACATAGGCAACGACACATACAACACACATATATACCATACAATCTAACCTACATATCCGTATGTCACCATTCCTTAGCTAACACTAGCTAATCCCAGCCTCAAGTAAGGAAAACAAATTTACAAGGACCAACAGCTGTAAACATAAGTATATATGTAGGGTCATGCCACTAAAGCCTACTACACCACATTTCAGTCAATCACAGTACTTTGTGTAAATATAGATAATCACCCAAGTATCTGTGGGGCTCGATCCAGCGTGTATCTAGGGCAACATCGACTGAAGCCTAGGCTAAGGCACTGAGAGAACAACGAGTCAGAGAATAAACAAAAGGGTCCTAGACCCAGGGTATCAACAGGTATATCACAAATATCCAGAACAACCAAGTCCAATAGAAGTCATATCTATACCAAGCCAGTCTACAATACGACTGTATCATATGTATCTAGAACAAGTCATCCTATTGGAACCATATTTATACCAGAGTCAGCCCATAGTATGATGTGAAATCAACAAATAACCTCATATCCAGCATTTCATAGTCATTAGGCTACATATCCCTACAGATAGAAGTTAAGCCAGAATACATACCTATTATAGGGCATTAACCCTTTTCCAACCTTTACTAGGCCTTATCTTAGTTCTACAGTTCCAGCACTCCGCTATTATAGTGGTCATAGCTAATACAATCTAGAACAACCACAAGTATCCCAAAATAACTGTATTCACCCCATATGCTAAGTACAACGACTAACCCGAAAAACATGTGTTAACAACTCATGACAAACAACGTTAAAATGCATAGCAGAAAATATAACTAATAATCAGCCTCATGATATATATACATGTATTACTCAGGGATTTCACCCACAAACAACTCCCAAGATACATGTATTTCAGCTCAGTCCAGAGGTAAGGAAAGCCTAGCCTACCTGGAAGGCGAAAGCAGTGCACATGAGTTTTACCCTATCCGACCACCTCCAAATGCTGCTCAACTATTAAAATATGAATCATAACATAAATACGGTAATTTTGACTGTAATATATCGAGAAACGGGGAAGAATAAATCAATTGTGACTAAAACAGAGAAAGTGGGCCCACACCTGATACACCAAATCAACCCCCATGAAATGACCCTTACGTCACCCCAAGTCTATAGCTAAAAATTCAGCTCAAAACGAGGCCTAGAATAATCAGAAACAACCCAATAACAAAGGACATTTATTATTGGAATTTACATATACGTACAACAGCTTCTTGGCCAAATTTCTTAAAAACATAGTCAAAATAATAGAATCCAAATATACCATGGCGTAGGTCTCAAAAAGTAGTACAATTTAGACCCAAATGTCACTTAATTCCGATAAGAAACGACCGAGATATCATAGTTCAAATTTTCCCTGGTGAAATGCAACAAAAACAATAGCTATATTAATATTTCTACACCAAATGGAGCTCTATCAACAAATTTAGAAATTACCACAACATGCGTCTTGCAAAAACATACAGAATAGACCCAATTTTTACAAAATCAGATTTAAAATGAAAAAGAAATCACATGTCGAAGTTTTGGAAAACATACTTGAAACACAGTCAGAAAAATAGGGATTTTTATCTCAAACAACGTGCCTACATCAATTTCCAACACTTCCACCATGTTCTCCTCAGAAAATTGCACAAGTTAGGCTATTGAATCACCAAAATCGGACCAGAAACGGGTAAGAAATCACATTGCAAAAGTTGCTAAAATGAACTGGGTTTTGCTCGTTCTATTTCTGAAAATTCCTTCAGATTCATATACACTTTGTATATAATTATTCTTTTCCTTAACCGCCTCCACGTGGCAGTTCCTCGTAGGGCCACATCGTCAATCGTCTTGTATTTATTTATCCACTGCTCAAACTTACTATCGATGCTCCGGCCTCATCCGAAGTTAAAAAAATACAATCTATATATGAAATCTGAACGGAAATGACATCTCGGACTCGACGATGTAGTCAAAATTCACATTAGAGGGCATTTTATCCTAATATGGGTCTCATTTCCCAATATCAAAGTTTACCCAAGGGGCCAAAACATACCTGGAATCCCCGAAGACTGAACGAAAGGTCCTCCTAGACTGAACTCAATGATCAGGACACAATGGTACGGCCAGAATTTCCATCTGGGGCACATTTACCAATGACGTCAACTACTCACCTATTCCAATGGCTAAATTTGCAAAACTCGATATAATTACACTTGACATGCTCCTAGCCTAATTGGTTGCTCTGGAGCTGATGAAACTATCAAAATTCCACTCTGAGGCCATTTACTAGTACTTTACTTGAAAATTCATTTTTTCAGTTATAATCTGACGTTCAACTCGAAAAGTTGTATAATTGTCAAACGATTCACCCAACGACTGAACACTCAATGCCAATAAGTCATAAATAATACACGGTCACTATGAAAATACTCAAACTAATAAAATATTGATAGGATCATCGAAATGATCTGGAGGGTCATTACAACATCCCCCCACTAATAGAACTTTCGTCCGCGAAAGTAAGAATGAGGACATACTTGAAGACTCCCGTCTGAACCATAAAGGGAGCCTCACCCCGGACTCACATTAGACAGTGATTACGGTCCTAAGAATGCTCAGCATCAAACAATAGTTCTAGCTCCCCCAACTAATCAAAAATATAATAACCCTTCAGTGTGCAATCGAGAATCAATATAACAATCTATAAGGGATCCTCAGACGATCAACCCCTTAGCCCATCAACTCAATCCACTAACACAGAATAGGACATCAATAGGCTAAATGTATGTGCCTTTGGCCTACTAGCCAGTATCCAACCAACCACAATTATCCTCAACTGTAGCCATACTTCATATATTCAAACCTTACCTTGTTTCCGATTTCCCCACGCAAGCAATCCTTACACTTAACCCAGGTGGCTTCGCAACTCATTGATACTAACTCAGTTACATGCAACAACTAATGTAATTATATTCCACCGCAAAGACCTAGCCCCTTTTCTCTTATTGTTCAGTTGGTTAATAACAGTAACACTGGTAATCATAAGTGTGATAAATAGTCAACCCGTCATCCTAATATAACAACTTATTGACGTAACAATCACTAGTAGCTTCAAAATGACGATAGATATCCACAACACAAATGATGATCCACATAACAATCACCTGGACCCTCACAACCATCATATATTTAGAACCACATCACATAGACAATATATTAAACACCGACGAACTCCTTATATATTCCTTCATAGAAAGGTATACGTCATTTTTCCATCACAATGTCCAATAAAATATTATCCTTCTGTCACAAGTGAAGTACCACGAATAAGAAAGATATGACAATACTAATCACATACTTGCTAGCCCCAAAATCGATTAATCAGAATTACAACTGATCAATATTATGTAGCTCATAGCCCAACCTTCCTAATCCAACCTGACATATATCGTCCTAACTGCCCAAGATCCAGTTGCTTCAACACCTAACAGCTCAACCACAACAATATAGTTATATCAACCCCAACAAGTAGAGGCCTCAACAGGTCCACCATAAAAATGAGATCGGTACACCTAAGTCATCAGATCCGTACACACAACAAGGGCATTAATTAGCCTAACAACATACCCAGAATCTAGTAATAGCCATGCCAGATTTGAATGTAATTATTTTGGGCAATCCTCCACTCTATTCTCAATTTAACAGTAGTATAATCTTTGCAACAACACAACATCCTTGTCTAGCGGCAATTTCCTAAATCAGCAAAAGACACACCTGGCTACTCACAGCTACTGGAAAAGGCTCTACTATAGAAACCTCAATTACCACATCACTATCTAGAAGCACTGCACCTGATCCCCCACTAACAAAAGAGACCTTCCACTACCTCAATGCCTGACCCAGGGTAAAAGAAGCTCAGAACCCATACTCAAGTAAGTAATAAGTTAGGCAATGCAACTAACAATGTAAAACCATAACTCAAGTACAAGGCAGCCCAACAAACATAACTGGCAAGCATATCCAGGAACCTGATTAACACAATCCTCGATGGCTAATAATTACAACAAGTCACCAGGGCCAATAGCCAGCAACTCATCTAATAATACAACAATGTTCCATCCCACAGTAGGCACCTCAATTAAGCCCCCAAGCATAACATTGATCTCATAATCCAATCACCATGAAATATGGAGAATCACATAACAAATGAATTATCACAACAGAGTCAAAATTATAGAGGCACAAGGTGTAGCCAGGGTTGTAACCGACAGTCAGCCCCTCAAATACTATGTAATTCTTGTATCAGACTACCCACTCCACTAGTAAAGCAGTAAAAGGATCATATGTATAAATCACAGGGTTTTGGCTTATATTTATCCTCCAATAGGGTATAGTCATAACATAAGTGACAAATAATCAGAATCGTACTAGGTATAGCATACTCATCCGCACCGGGAGGCCCAACGGGCCAAACCAATGGTCAAATAATCAGATAAAAATTTACAGAAAACATCCATGCTTAGTACTACCTTATTCACATCCTCTCACCCTTGTGTAATCCTTGTCTAAAGTATTCATAACCCACACAACCTTTAAACAGTAGCTAACACACATGTATTAGTGTTAGAGAGTCTAAACCTCAAGAACATATCTCATAGTTCCATACACAGTCACCATAAAACTAGTAATTGATTATGAAACATATCTCTGGGATTCTCATAATCTTAATACCTGTAGTCTTCTTATCCAGTAGTCGAAACTCAAGGGCATCCAGTTTCTGTTCAACAGCCTCTGGGGGGAGGGAGGCTGCTCCCAATCTGGGACTGACGATGCAGCATAACCCTTGCCCGGAGCCTGCCCTCTATGTAGCATACGTGCAAAAGGGCGAATCAAATAAGATTTCAGGAAGTCAACGAACTATTAGCAATATCACATGACCAGAATCAATAACACAAAAAGTTTCCTAAACATCCTGTAGTCTTCCGGAGATAAGTCACGGACATCTCCGCACCCATCCACAAGACTCTACTAAATGGTAGCTTCGTACAGATGAGACCAGTGAACCTTAAGCTCTAATACCACTTTGTCACGACCCGATCCCGATCATGATGGCCCCTGTTAGATCCCACCTACAGGAAAGCCAAATATCCAAGCCATGGGGTACCTGTCCTGATGTAACACCCCACATTTTACATGTACTAATGTTATTTAAATGAAACATGATATGGTTTGGTTAAATTAGTGCCATTTTTAAAAGTGCTTGAATCTTGTGTTAATGGGCGATATGTGCGTCTAACGCTTAAAGGGGTCGAGTGTATACATGTTTTGTGTTAAATTGAGGAGGTCACTACCCTAAACAAAGTAAAAGAATAGAGATGCTTGTATGACTTAATAATCTAGTAGGTGAGTCACCTACTTGCTTAGCTTAAATTTGCTAGCTAAACAGAGACGAGGCCCGGCGTCGAATTTGTCCAAGTTCTATTATAAATAAAGTTCATGTTAAGGGGGTAAATTTAGCCTATGTTTTAGTATCATAAATGGACCTTATTTTCAGTCCAAGAAGAATGTAAAAAGGGACCAAGTGTAACACAATCCACTTGACTATTTTGGCCTAAAACTAATTAAGAAAAAAAGCTGGAAAATGGGCAGCCAAGGTCCATCAAATTTGAGACCCATTTAGGCCCAATTGTGAGGGACAAGCTACTGTATAAAAAGTGTTTTAACAGGTGTTAATGTATGGGCAAAATTTCAAGAGAAATTCATTCAAAGAAGTCTTTAAAAATGGCTCAAAAGAGCCCTCTAGTCATTTCCAATTGAAACAAGTTTTCAGTTTTTCAAAAGACTCTTATCTTCTCTTTATTTCACTTTACCAAGAAACTATTGCAACCTTCTAAGGTTCTTGAAGGAAACGATAATCTTGAAGGCAAAGGTGAGTAATCATAGTTGTATATTTAGTATGGCTTTTTCACGAAAAATAAGAAGTATATGCTAGTATGTTGTGCTGGAAATTTTGGACAACTTGTGTCCTAAGTATTGTTGTGAACGTTTCTTGTTGTTCAAGAGGATTTTCTCTTCTTGGTTGGCTAAATTATGAATAATATAGCTTGTTAATAATATAACTAAGTTGCTGCACCACTTTTACAGTCTACCAAAGTGAGTCCTTATAGGATATCATAATTGTGTTTTTAGTATGATCTTGTGGGATGTTGGAGGGAAAGCTATTGCCTCACATCCTCCATGACTACTTTGGTACTATTATAAGACTATTTTAAGGCTGTTGTTATGTATAGATGTGTTGAGGACAATTTGGTTAAAATTGGAACAGGTTTGGAATTGTCGACACCAAAATGGGGCAAAGGGACGTAACGTTATGCTGTCCATTTGTAGGTTGTGTAGAATTGTAATATATTGTCCATGACCTTTCCATGCTTTGGAACTATTTTATAGACTGTCTTAAGACTGGTTTTATATGGTAAAGACATTGGAAACAATTTAGGTAAAGTTAAAATAGATTCGGGATTGTTGACGTCGAAGTGTGGAAAAAGGATATAACATTGTGCCGCTTGTTTGTATGTTGTGAAGAATTGTTATGTGTTGTGTCTTGTGGGCTATTGTAAGACTATTAAGGGTCCTAAATAAGATGTATATGACATATACATAAGAATGATTGTTAGAAAATATGATTATAAGTAAAAAAGGTGAAGAAATGTCTTCATATTGCTAATTAAAAGTTTGCTGCCCGGATGTTAATTTTTATGGTATTGGGCTGCTAAGAAGTGTTTCGTCACTGCTAATACTAGTCTTATTACATAACATACTATAGATAAATATTTGAGGGAAATGCAGCCACTCCAAGGTAGTAACGAGGTCATACAACGAGGTATGTAAGGCTACTTGATTTCGTATCGTTTGGCATGAAATATAGATCCCTCCTTGGTACATAAAGGCATTTACCAACTCCGACACAAATATTAACAGTGTCTCCCCTATTTCATATGTTCACATGCTGCCATATATAATCACCTTCAAATCTGCATATACACGTGGATACCAAGTTACATGGGTTCTTGTTACTAAAGAAAGTTCACGAGTGGTTTCATTTCATACACATCTCATTATTTATGTAACATACTCTTTTCATTATCATATTATCATATATGATTATTTACATGTCATATGCTATATCTACAATCCTACATCTCCAATATTATAACAACTAAAAGAATAATCTCAAAGTTAATTAAAAGATAAAGTGTATTATTTATTGATGGGTGGTAGCCTGAGGGGTGGAAGCATCACCTAGACAGGGACGATCATATATTTAGAACCACATCACATAGACAATATATTAAGCATCACCAGTGCATAGTTTCATTTGATTTGTTACGTCATATACAATATTTTGTACCTTACACATTCAACACATTATCTCGTACTGACGTCCCTTACATGGGACATGCATTTCACGCTGCAGGTACAGGTTCTAGTAGATCTCCTCAGTAGGAGCACAGGATATTCAGCTGCTCTCACCAGGCTCCAAGTTGTTTCGGAGCTTTGTGTGTCTGGAGCTTATTTGTTTATATTGTACAGTTAGTAGAGGCGGGGCCTGTCCCGACTCTTATCAGATACTTTCTCTTGTCTAGAGGCTTTGTAGACTATGTAAACTAAAGTATGGTCACGTCTCATACCTTAGACACTGTGGCCCCAACGGCCTAGCCATATGTATTTTCTTTTGGCTTGTTATTACCGTTTACTTTCTTAAAGGCACAATAAAGATATAAATCCCTTGTAATATGTCTAAAAAGTGCATTGATATAGGTTGGTTTTCCTGAGCCTTATCGGCAACGGGTGTCGGTCCGCCCTAACGGGACTCGAGGTGTGACAGAAGTGGTACCAGAGTGGGTTATCCTAGCGAGTCTACAAAGCTGTGTCTATGTAGAGTCTTGTTTATCGATGTCTTGTGCACCACATTTATAAGCAGGAGGCTATGTGGCATTTAGGATTTGTTACTTTCTTTTCATTCTTTAGATCGTGCCATAAAACTAAGCGTAATAGGTGGATTGTGTCTAACTCCTAAATTGATTTGTACAGCGAGCAAGTATGCTAGAAAACAGGAAGAACAAAGGTAAAGGAAAGGCAGTAGAAGTGGTGGCTGGTACACCCAGTCACGTGAGACAACGAAATAAGGCTCAAAATGAGTCTTTGTCACAGACATCTCTAACCACTCCAACTCCTGATGAACCCGAAAGTAGTGAAATTCCCCCAGAACCACCTATCGATGCTACAGTGCAGGATCTGAGAAATGCAGTCCAACTATTGACTCGTATAGTTGTTGGCCAAGGCCAAAGACAGGAAGGTCCAGTTATAGGTGCAGGTGGTGCAAATAGGGCAGCTAGCATGAGGATATGTGACTTCCTTAATTTGGACCCTCCAGCCTTCACTGGGTTTGATCCTAATGAAGATCCCCAAGACTTTATTGATCAGATTCAGTGCACTTTAGATATTATTCATGTGAGTGGTACAAAACCTGTCGAGTTAGCGACATATAGGTTGAAGGGGGTGGCTATATTGTGGTATTAAGCTTGGAAGCAATCCAAAGATATAGATGCTCCCTCAACCACTTAGAAGTAGTTCAAAGAGGCCTTTCTTGATCATTACTTGCCATTAGAGATCCTAGAGGCCCATGCAGATCAGTTCTTGAATCTCCACTAGGGGAATATGAGCGTGAGGGAGTATAGCCTCTAATTTAATTCCCTGTCCAGGTATGCTCCTAATGTAGTTGCTACTATGCCAGATAGAGTTCACCGATATATGGATAGATTGGATACGTATCTGGTCAGAGACTGTATAATTGCTTCCTTGAATAAGGACATGGACATAGCAAGGATGCAAGCTTTTGTACAGAAGTTGGAGGATCAGAGGCAGAGAAGAAGGACACAAGAGTTGGAAGGGGGAAGGCCAAAAGGGCCAGATCTACAGGGCAGTTTATACCACCCCAAGGTGAGCTTAAGCCTCGGTTTTCTAATAGACTGCCTAGGCCATCATCCTCCTATTCTGCAGCCAATGCTCCATCACAACTTCAAGGGTCTAGGAGAAATCAGTTTGGTCCAAGAAGTGAAGGGCAAGGGGCCCGGACAATGGGGTATTCAACAGGCCAGCAAATGAATCCTACGTAGCCTTGTAAATAGTGTGGAAGAAGTCATTCAGGTACATGTCGTGTTGGGATAGACGCTTATTATTGGTGTGGTGCACCAGGGCATATGATAAGAGATTGCCCGAGGAGGCGCATAGCTGATATAGCACAATTTACTAGGTCAGCTGTTGCATCATCATCATCATCAATTCCTTCATTAGGTAGGGGTAAACAAGCACCTATGGGTCATGATAGAGGTGTTATAGGAGCAACTAGTTCTAGCGGAGTCCAGAATCGCACCTATGCTCTCGGGAGTCGGCAAAATTTGGAAACTTCACCTGATGTGGTCACAGGTACATTATCCATCTTTTCACATAATTTATATGCGTTAATTGACCCTGGTTCTACATTATCATACATTACCCCACTAGTTGCTGGAAAGCTTAAGAGAACACCCAAATTATTGAACAAACCATTTGAAGTGTCTACACTAACCGGTGAATCTATTATGGCTCGAAGGGTTTATTATGACTGTGTAGTAACTATTTGTGGTCGTGACACATTGGCTGACCTTATTGAGCTAGAAATGGTGGAATTTGATGTTATAATGGGTATGGATTGGTTAGCTTCTTGCTATGCTACCGTGGATTGCTGAACTAAGAGAGTGTACTTCCACTTTCCAAATGAGGCAGTTCTTGAATGGGAAGAAAATATTGGGGCACCAAAGGGTAAGTTTATCTCTTATTTTAAGGCCAAGAAGATGATATCTAAGGGGTATATATGTCATTTAGTTAGAGTAAGGGATGTAGAGGCAGAATCGCCAACTCTTCAATCAGTTCCAGTTGTGAATGAATTTATTGATGTGTTCCCTGAAGAACTCCCAGGCTTCCCTCTAGAACGAGAAGTAGATTTTGGTATTGACTTACTTCCAGGCACTCAACCTATTTCTATCCCTCCATATAGAATGGCCCCGATAGAATTGCGTGAATTAAAAGAGCAGCTAAAAGACCTATTGGAGAAGGGTTTTATAAGACCTAATGTGTCCCCTTGGGGTGCACCAGTATTATTTGTACGCAAAAAGGATGTCACCTTGAGAATGTGTATCAACTATCGACAATTGAATAGGGTGACAATTAAGAATAAATACCCCTTCCCCAGTATTGACGATTTATTTTATCAGTTACAGGGTGCCAAATGCTTTTCAAAAATTGATTTGAGATCAGGGTATCACCAAGTGAGGGTGAAGGAGCAAGATATACCTAAGACTACTTTTAGAACATGCTATGGTCACTTTGAATTTCTTGTTATGCCATTTGGGCTAACGAATGCACCAGATGTTTTGATGGATTTGATGAATAGGGTATTTAAGCCTTTCTTGGATG
>JAABOM020058672.1:0-13643 GCA_011800125.2 Solanum clarkiae
GCCCGTATACTTAGTAAATTCAAATGTACTTGCGTATACTTTATGCCTACATTATATCACAATGTAGGTGCAAGTGAATATCTTCCTCATCCTCGTGGATAGATTTAGATTACTATCAAAGTCAGATTAGGTATGTCCTTATGCTTCAGGGGCGGATCCTACTTTCAACTAGCTTGTATGTTATGTTGAGATTGTATTTTAGTTTTCATTGAGGGTGACCTCAAGACATGTATTAGCGCTCACCAAGTCTATGATTTAGAGGCTTGTAGTGCATGATGTATTACTTTTTAGCTTGTACATCTTATGTAGTTATGATTAATCATAGCTTCTGCTTATGTATTTTTTCTTATTACCTTGTGCTTATGATATACTAAGTAGGTTATTTTGGGGTTCCCTCGAGGATCTCATTCGCCATGTTACATCCTAAATCTAGCTTGGGTTGTGACAAATTTGGTACCAGATCCCTGGGTTTTAAAGTGTCCTTGAGAGTTCAACATGTTATGTCAAGCAAAGTCTTATTCATGGGTGTAAAGCACATTACATCCATGAATAATAGACTTCGAGGCGTTTTAGGAAATGTTTCACCTTTTTCATGATTTATGTAATTCCATAGAATGTGTCCAAAGGCTTCCAAATTCTAACAAATGTTTGTGTTGTTTAGAAAATGCCTCCAAGATGAGCACCAGATCGAAGAAAAGTACATGCTAATAAGGACCAAGCTCCACATGACCTTTTTGGAGAACAAGGCACCAATACCAGATTCTGAACCATTCTCACTATGTTGGTTTGGGCTATGGCTGCCCAGGCTGAATAAGGTATGGGTTCTCTTCCCCATCATGTGTCTACTCCAGCAGCTAAGGTAAGGGATTTGGGTTGGGTATCCCCTCTTAGGTTCTATGGTTTGAAGATAGATGAAGATTTCTAAGAGATTATTGACGAGTCGTACATGTATTGCATATCATTGGAGTGTCTTCAGTAGAAAAAAACAAAATTCACAGCATATGAACTTAAGAGAGTGGCCCAACTATGGTTCACTCAATGGGTGTCTGAGAGGGTGGATAAAGGTCTAATCGGTTGGGAAGAATTCAAGCTTGAATTTCTTGACCATTTCTTCCCACTTGAGCTTAGTGAAGCAACACTGATTGAATATATCAATATCAAGAAAGGAAATATAAATATGAGGGAGTATACCCTCAAGTTCACGAAGCTTTCAAAATATGCTCCATCCTTGGTTACTGATCCCTATGCCAAAATGAACAAGTTCACTTCAAGAATATCAGACTTAGTTGTCAAAACTACCAAACTGCCATGCTTGTGAAGGAGATAGACATCTCTCGGCTGATGACTTATGTCGAGAAAATTCAAGATGAAAACTCAAGGAGAAGAGGATGAGAGATTCAAGAGAGCCTAGTTTGAAGGTGGGTTCTCCAATGCTTGATTAGGTGATGGAAATGACCATTCGTAACAAGGCAATAGGTTCCAATGCCAAGGGTCATTTCAGGAATCAATTAGAGATTTGACAGGGATAGGGTGCCATACCCTAGGTTCAAGATGTGGTGGACAAGGCTTTCCAAGGTATACTACTTGTGGGAAGAATGATCTATGTAGGTGTTTGGAAAGTTATGGTGCTTGGTATGGATGCGGTAGAATGGGCCATAAATTGTGCAAGTATTAAAATGTGGCAAACAGAGGTTAAGAAGGTCATCCCTAAGGATAGATTGTTTCGAATGGTCAAGGGAAATAGAGGTCCCAATAATATGGTGCTGAATGCAATAGTAGATTCTACTCCCAAGATGCTAGGTAAGAGGTGGAAGAAATTCCTAATGTGGTTACAAGTATATTGAAGGTCTTTATGTAACGACCCAAAAATAGGTGTGATGGCACTTGCTTAACCCACCAAGACAAGAAAGCCAAACTTGATCAAATCAATATATATTTAACCAAAATTGGAAGAGATACAGTCTAAAGATAGGATAAACACTAGAATATCATGCCTATATACCATCCCAAGACTGGTGTCACATGTACAAGCCTCTAAATAGCAATACTCAAGGAAGGTACTAGTCTAAATGTCTAGTCCTCAAATAGAACATGACAAAGTGAAGAATATTTGAGGATTTGCCGAAGAGACAAGCAACTATCTCTCAAGTAATCCCAGAGTTCGATCTTCAGTTGAAAATTTTCTAAGAAGGTGGACTGGGCTCACAAGCTACAAAACACGTCGCAAGGGGGTGAGCACCAAACAACAGATACTCAACAAGAAGACATAAACACAAGCAAAGCATACAAAACAAAATACTCCTTTCGAACAAACCACATATCGCCAAACTACATACCTGCACTCAGAAAAGTCCCAATACAACAACAATATACATATATGATGTATATCAATTACTCTCAACAGTTGCTATAGAATATATGTAAGACAATCAAATAATGTCTCTATATACAATTCAATCATACAAAACATATCTTTAGATACGTTTCAAGTACTCATGTAAGAATCCAGAGTTTGTATGGCCTTAATGGTGCATTAAATTTTGGTTTCAAAAAGCTTTTGACAAAGGTGACACGACAAGAACACCTCCACGATCCATGGGCCAGTCACAACCCATGTGAAGCTATCTTGAGGTGGCCCTAGGCCTTATGTGTAGTGTTCTTGGGCTCATGGTGGAATTTTTCATGTCCAAAGCCTAGGGCCTAGATGAGACACCACTCACAGGGAACCCGAAAGGGGCCCCAAGCAAGCCTCTTAACATATCATCACACATCCTTTGTAATGAAAGCAATAAAATACAACAAGAGATTGTAAATAGGGATAAACGGGCTAAGAGACAACTTTCATATCATAAACATCAAGAGTCATGAGAGAGTCAAAGCTCATAGCATAACACATAACATATCTAACAACACCTCTAAAACTTAGATACTTAGCTGGGGCCAAGACAAGCAACCGGGCTTACCCTTATGGTCAGTACATACATAAAAGAAGATAGTCTTAGTACATAGTATGAGATCATAAACATTTTCCTCGGAATGGAGGACTCACCAAATAGCTTGAGAGACCATTGTACTAGCCACGTGGAGAAGGAGAATGATCAAGAGGGGCTCCGGTTCCCACATGGTAACATCATGTAGGCATAAAGTATGCATTAGTACATTTGAATGTACTAAGTATGTATGATGAAATGCAACAATAGATAGGCAACATAGGCAAAATGCAATATCATAGGCAATAGATAGCATAGTAACAATATGACATGAATGAAGGATGTTTGAAGTAAGACATGCGTATATAGAACAAAATACATGTGTACCAACTGACCATCAATATAGAATATCCAAGGCCTACCACCCCCTCAGAAACGTAAATGATGTACAAACCCCTCAATATGGTTAATGAGGTACAAACCCCTCAATATAGTTACACGGGCCTACTACTCCTCGTACTAGGCAACCAAGGTACAAACCCCTTGATATGGTTATTGAGTTACATACCCCCCAATCACGGTAGCACAGGCCTACTATCCCTCGTACTAGGGAACCAAGGTACCAACCCCTCGATATAGTTACCTAGGCCTACAACCCCCCGATCTAGTCTTAGTCAACTCACAACACTATGGAAGTTCATCATGCAATTAACATATATATAACATTTCATAAAGTCATATATCTCATATGCCAAGCAATAGGCCTTCAACGACTCAAGAATCATAATGCGTACATTTTATCAAACACTTGGTGGGTGTGGAATGCTAGTATAAAACTATGCAATTAAAGAGTGAAATCATGCAAGAAAACTTGAAGTAAATCATCCCACCAATACTTTGTAACACTATCTTACAATATATATCAAAACCCTTCATCAAGTCGCAAGTTTGAACCAAGATTCAAGCTCAAGCATGGTAAAATAGTCACTTTTACAAAATCCCATTCATAGTTAAATTCATAATAATAGACCCATAATTAAAATCAACTTAAAAGCATGTAAATTCAATGAAATGGAAGCTAGAGCACCATGGGTGAAAGGAACCAATGGTTAAAACCCACATACCTTGACTTTGGAGAAGAACTTGATGAAGATTGGAGATAGAGACTTGAAGCTTGAGTGAAATTCTTAGATTCAGATGAGTTTTGGGTCTTGAGATTTAGGGTGAAATATTTGTCTAACAGTCTGAAAGAGTATTAGGGTATGTCTTGCATGATATGAAGGAAAAATATGTCTAAGTATAGGTATTTTTACACATGGGAATACTTAGGCCCAAGACCAAAAATTCTTGGATCGAGATAGAAAACTGACAAACTTTTTACACTGTAGCACGCCCTTGGCGTGTCGCGCCAGGGGCACAAATTGCTCTCTGGAAATCGCATTTTGTGATTTTTCAATTTTTTACATAGTTGCTTAAAGATTAGTGTTACACCCATTCCCCACTCAATTGACCCTCGGATTAAGAATATGAAGTCAGATTTTGGATATCACGTAGATTTTGAGATATATGAAAATTATAATTCCGAGCACTTTTGAGGCACATTTTCGGGTAATTTTTTTAGGTCGTTTCAATATCTCCACCTTGGGAACATTCCTTCCATAATGTCAAAGAGACACACATGAGAAGAGTAATTATAGAGAGATCAACCCAAACAAGAATGCAACAATACACTTTAAACACCATTTTCAAAATCTCAACATAAGTTTCAAAATCATCGTGAAACTTGTCAACATAAATATGAGTGCGTACAAACGACATAGAGGTTGAAACATAAGACATGAAATCACATACAAGACTTATAATTAGTACCTTAGGCTTGAGTAGAATGGAAGAGATAAGGATATTGTTTTTGCATGTCTGCTTCGGCCTCCCATGTAGCACTTTCGACTTGCTGATTCCTCCAAAGGACCTTAACGGAAGCAACATCCTTGTTCCCCAATCACTTCACTTGTTTATCCAAGATCTCTACTGGAACCTCATCATATGTCAAATTGTCTTCAACTACCCCTACAACATCAAGAGGTAGAATAATATTAGGGTCACCTACACACTTCCTCAACTTAGACACATGAAAGACCGGATGAACCAATTCCATTTGACTAGGCAATCCCAACTTATAGGCCACCTTACCAATACTATTCATCACACTATAAGGAACCACAAATCTTGGACTTAGTTTACCCTTCTTACCAAAATGAACCACACCCTTCATGGGTGACACCTTCAAATAGACCCAGTCACCAACTTTAAATTTAAGCTCTCTTCTTCTCACATTGACATAGGAATTTTAGAGATTTTGGGCTGTTTGCAACCTTTCTATAATCATTCTTACCTTTTCCATAGCATCCATAACCAGATCCAGACACAACAAACCCATTTCTCCCACTTTAAACCACCCAACTGGTGATCTAGAATGTCTACCATAGAGGGCCTCAAAAGGAGCCATACCAATGCTAGAATCATAGCTATTATTATAAGCAAACTCAACCAATGGAAGATGATCATCCCAACTACCCTTGAACTCCAAATACAAGCCCTAAGCATATCCTCAAGAGTTTTAATAGTTCTTTCAGCTTGACCATCCATTTGAGGGTGAAAGGTCGTACTAAGCTTTACCTTAGTTCGAAGACACTTTTGGAAGGACCTTAAAAAATGTGAAGTGAATTAAGCACCATAATTCGATATGATAGACAAGGGCACCCCATGCAATCTCACCAACTTATGATATATAATTTAGCATAGTCTTTGGCCCCATAAGTAGTCTTAACTGGTAGAAAATGAGATGACTTTGTCATCCTATCAACAACAACCCAAATGGAATCAAACTCTCTTCTAGTCTTAGGCGATCCCAACCACAAAATCCATATTAATCTCTTTCTACTTTAAATAGGAATCAATATGTCTTGGGTTAGGCCGCCTGGCCTTTGATGTTCGGCTTTGACTTGTTGGCAATTGTGACAATCGGAAACAAATTTGGCAATGTCTTTCTTCAAACCTCCCCACCAATAAACACCCCTCAAATCTTTATACATCCTGGTAGAACCGGGGTTGATAGAATAAGAAGAGTTATGAGCCTCGTCAAGGATCTTCTTTCTCAAGTCATCAACACAAGGCACATACAACCTAACTTGGTACCTAAGGGCACCATCTCCCCCTTAGGAGAAAACCTCCACCTTGCCCTCCTTCACCAAGGCCTTCAATTCTAACAAAGAGGGATCAAGATCTTGTTTTGTTTTCACCTCATCAACCAAGGAAGACTTTGAACCATCAACAACCACAATGCCCCCATTATAAACCTCTTCCAACCTAACCCCCAATCTAGCCAACCGATGGACTTCCTTAGCCACCTCTATGCCCCTATCATCAACATGAGTTAGGCTACCTATAAACACCGTGATTAAAGCATCCGCCACAGCATTAGCCTTACCGGGATGATAATGCACAGTCATATCATAACCTTTAAGAAGTTCTAACCACCTTCTTTGCCTCAAGTTGAGATCCTTTTGAGTGAACACATATTTGAGACTCTTATGATCGGTAAACACATTAACATGCACTCCATATAAATAATGACGCAAAATTTTTAAAGCAAATACCATAGCAGCCAATTCAAGGTCATAAGTAGGATAATTCTTTTCTTGAACTTTGAGTTCCCTAGAGGCATTGGCTATGACCTTACCATTTTGCATCAAAACACAACCCAAACCAACCCGAGAAGCATTATAGTACACAATAAAACTTCTAGCCCTTCTGGTAGAGACAAAATAAGAGCGGACACAAGCTTATCTTTCAAGGTTTGGAAGCTCTTTTCACACTCATAGGTCCACACAAACTTAGCCTTCTTTTCAGTCAATTTAGTCATGGGAGAAGCAATGGAAGAGAACCCATTCACAAATCTCCGGTAGTAACCCACTAAGCCCGAGAAGCTCCTAATGTCCGATGGGGTAAATGTTCTCAACCAACTTCTAATCACATCCATCTTTTTAGGATCCACCTTAATACCATCCCCCGACACCACATGACCTAGAAAGGCAACCTCTTTCAACCAAAATTCACATGCCTCATATTTACTGTAACACCCCACACCTTACAATATTGGCACAATGCAAATGAAATATTACATGGTTTGGGAAAACTAGCGCAAATTTTCAAAAGTGCTTGAATCTCGCGTTAATGGGCTATATGTGCATCTAGATCTTAAGAGGATCGAGTGTATGCCTGTTTTGTGTCGAAGTGAGGAGATTACGACCTTAAAATGAAGTTAGAGAATTAAGGTTCTAGTAGGACTTAGGAAGCAAGTAGGTGAGTCAGCTACTTGCTTAGCTTAAAATTGCTAGCTAAACGGAGATGAGGCTCGACGTCGATATTGTCCAAGTTCGATTATGAATAAAGTCCATGTTAAGGGTGTAACTTTGGCCCATGTTTTAGTATCATAAATGGGCTATATGATCATCCCAATAATTATAGTAGAAAGGGCCCAAAGACATCACAATACACTTAGCAAATCGGCCCAAAATTAAGTGAAAGTTAGAAAGTAGGCAGCCCAAGTCCATAAAGTTGGTTCTCCAAAAAGGCCCAAGTTTGAGGGCTAAGCTGGTGGATAAGCAAATTTATATTGTGTGGTATAAGGTGGTCAAGAGGTCAAGAGAAGTTCGGCCAAAATCCACTTTATAAAGGGCTCCAAAGCAGCTCCACAAGTAAGGTTCACTTGAGTAAAAAAAAAAAAGAAAAACAGTTTTGTTCTCTAAAGTTCCTCTCAACGTTTCTCAACTTTGTGAAGCAGCCAAACGACTCCTTTAGGGTTTTTAAGGAGCCGCTAAACCTTGAAGACAAAGATAAGTAATTATAGTTGTGTATCTAGTACAGTTTCATCATGAAAAACAAAAGATAGACACTAGTTATGCTTGCTGAAATTGTTGGACAAATTCTGTGCAGAAAGTTGCTGCACCTTTTCCTTTTGTATTTGTGATTTCTCTATTGTTTTTAAGTTATATTATAAAGAGAACTTGGTGTTATTAACATGGGTTGAGTTATAAACATCACCCTATGGTTGCTTCCCCGGTTTTGATTTCATTTAACAAGTGCATTTTATAAAGTTATTTTATGCGTCATGTTGATTGGAACTTGCGGGTTGTTGTGTGTAAAGCTATTATCTCACGTCCTTCCTGACTTTTGAGTTCTGTGATAGCACTATTTGAGGTCTGTTTATATGTGTAAATGTTTCTGGAACAGTTTGGTTAATGTTTGAATAGGTTTAGAGTTGTCGACGTCGAAATGTAGCGAAGGAAGGTAACGTTATGCTGTCCATTTTTAGATTGTTTGGAATTGTGATGTGTTGTACTTAGTGGGCTGTTGTAAGACTGTTATAACATTAGAATAGGCTGTACATGATGTGTATATGCTAGTGTGTGTTAGAAAATATGATTAAAGGTGTAGAGGTTGGAAGAATACGTTTGGGTTTATAAACACCCGTTTGCTGCCCATGTATTGTTTTCTTATGTGATTGGGATGTCAAGGTGTATATATTGGCCATTAATGCTAGCTTTATTATCTACGATATTGTAGATAAGTATTTGGAGGAAGGGAAGGTTATCTCGAGGTAGTAACGAGGTCATACAATGAGGTATGTAAGGTTACTTGATTTCGTATCACTTGGCATGAAATGTAGACCTCTCCTTAGCACATAAAGGCACTTGCCAACTCCGACACAACTACTGACTACATCTACACTCTTGTACATTTTTATATGCTCCCCTACATAGTCACCGTCATATCTCAATACCAACATGAATACCATGATACATGAGTTCTTGTTGCCAAATAGAGTTCACTAGTTGTTCCATTTCATAAGCATTTCATTGTTTATCCAATGTACTCTTTTATTTGTCATATTGTCTTGTATGATTATCTACATGTCACATGCTACATATACAATCATACAGCTCCAATATTATAGCCACCAAAAGAATCATCTCAAAGGTAATTGAAAGATAACGTATACAGTTTTGATGTGTGGTAGGTCGAGGGGGTTCAGTGAGAACCTAGCATAGGGACGATCCCGATACAATTTACGGGTGGTAACCCGAGGGGGTTCATGAAGAACCTAGCATAGGGACGATCCCGATACAGTTTCACCACTAATCATTTGGTCATTTGTTTATAGCTGTACACAGATTTTACAGTACAAATTCTATAGTAAAGGTAAAGTTATATAAAGGACATAAAGTACATGATTCCACAGTATAACTAAGGGTGGTCCCTGATCTTCCACAGATGCATGGTTTCATTTGAGTTGCTACTCTATATACAATATATCCTGCCTTATATACTCAGTACATTATCCCGCATTGACATCCCTTATGGGGTACCTGTACTTCATGCTGCAGGCACAGGTGCTAGTAGATCTCCCCAGTAGGAGTAAAAGATATTCAGCTGCAGTCATCAAGCTCCAGGTTGCTTCGGGGCTTTGTACTTGTCTAGAGCTTACATGTTTTTATTGCCTAGTTTGTCAAGGCGGGGCCTGTCCCGACTCTTATCAGATTTTTTTTATATTTAGAGGCTTTATAGACTATGTAAAGAATAGTATAGTCATGTCTCGCACTTTAGATAGCGTGGCCCCAACGGCCTAGTCATATGCATTTCCTTTTGGCTTGTTATAACTATTTATCTTCTTAAAGGCATGTCAAATGTAAAAACCCCTTATAATATGTATAGAACGCATATAGTTACATGTTGGTTCTCCCGAGCCTTATCAGCAACGGGTGCCGGTCTGCGCTACGGGACTTTGGGGCGTGACATTTACCATAAAACTTCTCTTCTTTCAATCTTTGCAACACTACCCTCAAGTGAGCCACATGCTCCTCCTCACTATGAGAATAGATCAATATATCATCAATGAAGACCACAACAAACTAATCGAGATAGTGCTTAAAGACTCTATTCATAAGATCTAAGAAGATAGCTCATGCATTGGTCAACCCAAAAGACATAACAACAAACTCATAATGCCCATACCTAGTCCGGAAGGCCATCTTGGGAATATAACACTCCCTCACCTTCAATTGATGATACCCAGACCAAAGATCAATCTTAGAGAAGTGACTAGCCCCTTCCAATTGGTCAAACAAATTATCAATCCTTGGAAGAGAATACTTATTCTTATGGTGACCCTATTAAGTTGCCAGTAGTCAATACATATTCTAAGAGACCCATCCTTCTTTTTCACAAACAACACCGGTGCACCCCAAGGTGATTGGCTAGGCCTAATAAAACCCTTCTCCAACAAATCCCTCAATTTCTCCTTCAACTTCTTTAACTCTGTTGGGGCCATACAGTAAGGAGGAATAGAAATGGGTTGAATATCGGGGAGGAGGTCTGTACAAAAATCTATTTCCCTTTCGGAAGAAAAATCGGGAAGGCCATTACGAAAGATATCAAGGAACTTATTTACAACCAGAACTGACTCTATAGGAATGTCATTGATTCCACAACCCTAACCCTCACAATATGGTAAATATACCCCTTAGAAATCAACTTATAGGCTTTAATGCAAGAGATGAATCTATGCTTGACTACCACATTTTTACTCTCCCACTCTAGGACGAGTTCATTTGGGAATTGCAATGACTCTACAGGTTCTACAATTAATAGAGGAATAATATGCATGCAACCAGTCCATCCCAAGAATAACACCAAAATCGGCCATATCCAGCTCAACAAGATCACAAGGCAATATTTTATGCAAGATGCAAATGGGAAAATTTCTATAGACATTTCTAGCAATAATAGAGGCACCAATAGGAGTAGAAACTCCATAAGACTCACACAACAAGTCGGGCTCAATATGAAACTTTTTGGCAATAAGACGAGTAGCGAAAGAAAGAGTGGAACCTGGGTCTATCAAAGCATACACATCAAAATCAAAGACTTTTAACATACTGATAAAAATGTCAGACACCTCATCTACCACTTGACTCCTGTGTAGAGGATAAAACCGATTGTGCCTTAGGGAACTACCTAGTTGACCACCTCTCCCCAAAGGAACTGCATTGTCACCCCAGTATTAAGGACGAACGTCCTTATCTTTGTTGCAATTTCGAGGACAATCTATTACCTTATGCCTCATCTCGCCACAACCATAACAAGCACCGATATTCTTCAAGCATGGGCCATCATGACCCTTACCACACTTCGGAAACACATCATTACCACCATTAGCTTGGGCCCTTGGGATGTCATTGGCAAACCTCCTATAGGGAGCATGAGAAGATCCTTGGCCTTGATGAAACCAACCACCCTTTCGATTTTGGAACTTTCCCTCAAAATGTTGGCCTTATTACTTATCCTCTTCCACAACTTTTTCTCCTCTTTTTATTTGGCATAAGTCATCAAACAGAACAAATCCATGTCACTAATCAACCTAGAGGACCGACACTCCTCACTCACCAAGTCGAATTCCCCCGTCACAAATTTATTCATTCTAGATCTCGTATTGACAACCATGTGCGGAGCATACTTTGAGAGTTGGTTGAACTTGATTGAATACTCCCTCACACATTGAACCTTGTTTCAAATTCATAAACTCCATTATCTTGTCCTTCGTAAGCTCAAGAGGAAGAACTGATTAAGAAAGGCCACCTTGAACTCCTCTCGTATAACCACATTTTTGACCCCCTTCTCCTCCTTCCATTGTGTGGACCATATAGTTAAAGGCTGGTTCTCCCAAGCTTTATCGGCAACAGGTGCCGGTCCACCCTATGGTGTTTGGGGCGTGACATAAGTGGTATCAGAGCGGGTCATCCTAGGGAGTCTTCAAAGCTGTGTCTATGTAGAATCTTTTTTATCGATGTGTTTTGCACCACATTTATAAGAAGGGGGATATGTGGCATTTAGGAGTTGTTACTTTCTTTCCATTCTTTAGATCGTACCATAAAGTCAAGTGTAATAGGTGCATTATGTCTAACACCTAAATTGTATTGTATAGCAAGTATGCCAGAAACAAGGCTGAATAAAGGTAAAGGAAAGGGAATAGAAGCAGTGGTTGATATACCAGCCAGGTGAGACAACGAGATGAGGTTCAAGAGGAGTCTTTGTCATAAACATCTCCAACTCCTCCAGTTCCTAATGAACCAGAGAGCAGTGAAATTCCCCCAAAACCACCTGTTGATGCTACAGTGCAGGATCTGAGAAATGCAGTCCAACTATTAACCCATATAGTTTCTGGTCAAGGTCAAAAGCAGGAAGGTCCAGTTAGGGATACAGGCGGTACAAATAGGGCAGCTAGTGCCAGGATACATGATTTTCTTAATTTGGACCCTCCAACCTTCACTGGTTCAGATCCTAATAAAGACCCTCAGGACTTTATTGACCAGGTTTAGCGTACTTTGGATGTTATGCACTTGGGTGGTACAGAAGCTGTGGAGTTAGCGACATATAGGCTGAAGGGCGTTGCTATATTGTGTTATGAAGCTTGGAAACAATCTAAGGGTATAGATGCACCTCCAACCACCTAGAAAGAATTCAAAGAGGCATTTCTTGACCATTATTTGCCACAAGAGATCCGAGAGGCCCGTGCAGATCAGTTCCTAAGTCTTCACTAGGGGAACATGAGTGTGAGGGAGTATAGCCTTCAATTTAATTCCTTAGCAAGGTATTCTCCTAATGTAGTTGCTATAATGTCAGATAGAGTTCATCGATATGTAGACAGGTTGGATACATATCTGGTCAGAGACTGCACTATTGCTTCCTTGAATAAAGATATGGATATAGCAAGAATGCAAGCTTCTGCACAGAATTTAGAGGATCAGAGTCTAAGGAGAAGGACGCAAGAATCAGAAAGGGCACAATTAAAGAGAGCTTGATCTACAGGGCAGTTTACACCACCAAAAAGTGATCTCAGGACACGGTTTTCTAATAGATCGCCTAGGCCATCATCCTCCTTGTCTACAACCAGCTCTCCACCACAACTTCAAGGGTATCGAAGTAATCAGTTCAGTCAACAAGGGGAAGGGCAAGGTTCCCAGACAATGGATTATTCAGCAGGATAACCAATGATTCCTAGGCAGCCTTGTAAACAGTGTGGAAGGAGTCATCCGGGGATATGTCGTGCTAGGACAAATGTTTGTTATTGGTGTGGTATGCCAGGGCACGTGATAAGGGATTTCCCAAGGAGGCATATGGGTGGTATGGCACAATCTATTGGGTCAGCTGTTGCATCATCATTATCAGTTCCTCCAGCAACTAGGGGTCAGCAAGCACCTATGGGTCGTGGTAGAGGTATTAGAGGGATAGCTAGCTCTCGCGGGGTTTAGAATCGTACTTACGCACTGGAAGTCGGCAGAATCTGGAAGCTTCACCTGATGTGGTCACAGGTACATTACATCTTTTCACATCATGTATATGCATTAATCGACCCTGGTTCTACACTACCATACATCACTCCACTAGTTGCTAGGAAGCTCAAGAGAACACCCAAATTATTGAACAAACCATTTGAAGTGTCTACTCCAACCGGTGAATCTATTATGGCTTGAAAGGTTTATTATGACTGTGTAGTAACTGTTTGTGACCATGATATATTGGCTGACCTTATTGAGCTAGAAATGGTGGAATTTGATGTTATAATGGGTATGGACTGGTTAGCTTCTTATTATG